>SKCR01036725.1:0-178069 GCA_019454045.1 Zanthoxylum bungeanum
GTTCTTTTGTTTTCAAACATGCTGATTTTTTTCATTTCTGAAGCTAATTTGCATAATCTGTCCATGCATTCAATCTGACACGGTACAAATCTGCTTAGGGAACTCATAAGAGATGAATTAATGGTCTTTTAACATTGCAAGATTTGATGGGGGCTTCTACGCTAATTTATTTGAAGAAACTATCTTGAGGTGCAAAGAAATCATACCTTGCTGTGCCAGGAAGAAGGAGATCCACTTCCTCATCACCAGCAGATGACGCTCGCAACCGGCTACCTCTAATGTGTGGGCCCACAATGACACTATTATCATCTGTTCCGCGAGGGACCAAAACAAGGCCTTGTGGGTAGTTGGAGATTTCATCCTCTAGAGAGTTCGACGTAGAAGCACCATCAAAATTTTGATCAGTTTTTTATCATATAGATCAGACAACTATGCAAACTATGCTAGCAAGAGTTTTTTAAATTCAGATCAATGCATAGACTCAATTTGATGCATCTGGGTCATAAACCATGCAAATTTATATATTTATGTTTCTGACCCATTAAACCACAACACAGTCAAGAAACCAAGAGGCACGATTTAATATAATAGTGAAAGGCAGAATATCTGATTTTAGCATGTCATATAGTAGTAGCTCACTGTTTAAGACAAGTCCTTATTGAGAATTTACCAATGGCTCCACCTTGGTTAAATTAGAGGCACGCACCATACAAAGTTATAGCTATCAAGTCCATTATTATTGTAACTAGAAAAACTTAAAAGGCAATTACAGTTAAAACTTTTTCGTGTGAGTTCTACCTAACCATTACAATTTTTTCTACACTTCTAGTACTCTGCTAAGTTCCTAACCATGAAATGATATTTTTGACAAAAGAACTATTCATCTCCTCTTTGATTTTACATCGGCCAGATTTTGCAGCTGCCCCAGAGTAAACCCAACGCAACATTAGAGGTTAAACATAATGCTTACCTTCCTCAGCGACAATTCCCAATCCATCTTCCCGTATAGTCGTGAGTGATCGCAGGTGCTGCGGAGCTCGATAATGGACGCCCAGCAAAAGGCTGTAATCCATAATGTGCTGAGCTTCCAAAAATTTGCTGTCAATCTCTATCTGCCTGCATAAAAATATATATATATACATAAGATAAAAACATAGCTAATGCAAATGAGAATGATGTGCATATCAATAAGAAACAAATTATTTGAAGTATAATGCAGTAATTGTTGAAAAGTTATATTAATTGTCTAATAATTGGAAGGTTATCCATATATATTATGGCAAATGAAAAGTACACGGCCATTTTCCCATTAATTATTTCACAATATTTTTAAATATATTAGTAACTGATAGACCTATTGTTAGTCAATTTGAAAATGTAAGAAAGTGATGAAGCAGCTTTGAAGCTTCACTTACTTTAATAAAGCCTCTCTCCAAGAAGGTTCTAAATAAAAGCAGTAGTTTAGATCTAAATCTTTAAGTGTTGTGCTTTCATCAATTTCAATTTTGTCTGTGGAACGCCCTAGAGAAGATCCCTTCAGATCAAACCTTCGATGGATCCTTAGTTCTGTGCAGAACATATTTCCCATCACCACGAAACGAAACTGCAATTTAGGGATAAGTTTACAGCTATTAGCTTCTTGTGAAAAGAGAAAAAGCATTCAACATACTAAAACGAAAGCTTCTTGGGCAGTGGCAGTGAGGTTAGCAATGGAAAATACACGTGTTAACATTATATCCTAGTGGAATTAATAAAATAAAGCTCCTTGAGCAGTGGCAATGAGGTTAGCAATGGAAAATACACGGGTTAACATTATATCCTAGTGGAATTAATAAAAAGGATTACTCTAAAAATAGATATACACATGTGCATTACCTTTTGACCGCTAGAAGGTTTTATCCTGTGAAGACCAAAAAATTTTGTTATGAGCGTGTTGTCGTATGATCTCACATGATGATGATAAGTTGGAAGCATTCTTAGAAGAACCTACATAGTAGAACTTGGTTACTTGAAATTAAAAAAAAAAATTAATAATAAATCAAAAGGGGGAACAAAACGAAAAAGGATATTCCAAATAGAACTGAAAAATACAAGGAAAATGTGGTATTTTTGTAACATTTAAAGTTCCACAATTAAAGCAGGCACTTATGTTCAAGTTGTGACTTGCTATTTTCTCTCCACTTCCGTGTCCTGAAGAAAACTGTCATCACTTTAAGCAGTTACTTTGTTCAACATAACCCAATGAAAGTATTTCATTGGCTTTATATCATTGTTGACCATTAATCTGAAGATGGGTTACCCTTGCATTTCAGAATGAGAAGTAAAATTCTATAATGTACAAATTACTGCTAAACTAAGTAGTTGGCATTAGTAGCAACAATTTGTACAAGTGACTATCACTTCGGAGGTGATAATCTACTATAATGATTTCCTTTGTTTGTAAAGTAAAAGGACAAGAATTGGAAGGCAATTAAATCTCAGAGATGTTGCATGAATATCAAAACTGATTGGAACCAGCCTTATTGTACCTACCCTAATGATCCCAACTACCATCCTAGGCAGCAATATCTCCATTAGATGGCTGGATCTTCTCACATCAATCTAAAATGCTGAACAGAAGAGAATGTCCAAGCCCTTCCTAACATGACCGCAGCACTAGTTTCTAAGATAGAGCAAGTCAACAGCCTTTACTCTGATCAAATCAAGGTAATAAAACTTATATAACTATACCACCAATCAGGTGATGCAAGAAGTAGATAATTGAAACAATATGAGAATTTCACTCAACCATCCACTGTGCCACAGCTGCAGATTTGCAAGTAAAGCCTATTTTTCTACAGAAGCACAAAATCAAAATAATTAAGAGGTTGAGAAAAGGCTTCTTTTTAGGGAACTATACGGCAATATACTGCTCATTCAAACTTCAAAAATTAAAACAATACATTTGGCAGAAACAGTACAATAAGTAACCACAGAAAATGTTAAATGAACAAGGTTCAAATTCAGATGGAAAACCTTCACTTCAGATTTTCGGAGTGTCTTAATCATGAAACGGTCATCTTGAGATAAGAAGAAGATACTACCACTCTTTCCAGGAGAAGAAAGTTCCCTGAGAGCATCATTCCCACAAATGGACATCATGTAGTCAGCAGCATCAATCTTGAACATCTCCCTTAAATTCCTGTAATAAGTTTTTAAGAACAGAAGGTAAAAATACATGGAAAAAAGGGTAGCCCAAGATCCAGCAATGAATATACAGTACATACTTTCAAAGTAAAAGCAAATACAAATCATTTGTTTAGTCAAATAGCATTTTTCTTTTCTTCTAAACTCTAAAAAATAGTCCCTGCATGCTATGATCCCGAAAACTGCATCTTTTAGGGTGAGCCAAGAGAAATAAATTCACAAACTCAATGCTGAATGTGTGCTCCTCTCTCTCATTCACTAAGATATGCACAGATAACATTTGACCATATGCAGAATAATCATGGATTAGAATATTACAGTCTCAGGCGTCAAAATACTTTTCCATGGTTACATATATGACAGAAAAAGATTACTGGTCCTGTATGTTTATTTTGTGTAGGTTTAACCGCCAAAAATGCCACAGCAGTACTCCACTGCTATAAAGTGATCATGTAACATAGGTTTGATCAAAAAAAGTTCAAGAGCAAGCTATTACCTGAGAAGAAATGCTTTGTAATATATAAAAGACCAGGAAAAGTAAAATAAAGGGAGCTCAAAACAAGAATATCAAGCAAACCCAACAAATTAAATGTATGGGAATGAAACAAAAGAATGGTATCTATAACCTGAAAACCATGGGGCAATAGTCTTTCCACTTAAAATCCTCTGACTGATGAGGTGGTGTAAGTTGAGACCCTTCTTTCGGAAAATTCATCCAAAAGCTTGCCTGAGGACCAAAGTCTGATGCCCGAACTTCTCGCCTCTGTACAGGTGTAATTTTCCCTACGGTATATCTAATTTCATTCCAAGCATGTTATAAATTTGAGATTTCCCAAAACAATTTCAAAAAAACATATATAGCACACATAACACCTAAACTACTTGTATTGGTACCAATAAATGGCAACTTTTCAGATTTTGTTAGCATGTATGCTACTGTAACTTTTCAGCTTACTTTTATGAGTTATTTGTACCATTCCTCCAGAAAAGAATCTGGCTACATCATTACTAAGCAGAGAGCACCAGACCCTATTTGTTATTTCTTCTTTTATTGTTTGGTTGGAGTTGGGGGTGGGGTGGGGGTTGTTCTTTAAAACATGAAGCAGTCCAAATAGGGAAGTGTACCTGATTCCAAGCTGCAAACTGAGCATTAAATCATAACTCCTGTGGCCTTTGATGATTGTTTCACCAGGCCTCTTAACCTCTTTCACTAGTTTCCTTTGTCGTCGCTTTTCTCGTCTAGAGGATTGTGAAAAACTGTTATTTAAAACAAGCTCACTAATTAAAACACCTTGCATATATTCACGTTCCAAGATTGGTGCAACATTTTTGTCACTCTCTTTCTCCACGCCTTCTGAGATGGATTCAGATAACTCTAATGAAGAATCATGTCCAATCACTTTTTCAATAGATACCTCAAGACTCCAACGCCTTTCCAGGGAAATATTTCTGCCGCGAGACTGCTCCAAATTTATTAAGTTCCCTTTGGAGAGTTTATCGGCAGAAATCCGTCGAGATCCCCGGTTCCCAGCAACCTTTGCATTTTCCATTTCCACAGAAGAAGCATGATGGCCATGTGCATGGTTTTGCTTTCTCATATCTGGCAATAGCCCTCTTGTTCTGAGAGCATTAAGGTACAGTTCTTGCGATGCTGAAAGCCGGCTGCCTTTTGGATAAAATGATCCTTTGCCATCCTTCAAACCCCTTGACCAAGTTCCAACATAGCAACCACCATCACTCCATGTGTACACTCCAAATCCATGAATCATACCATTTAACCAGCTTCCTTCAAATGAATCCCCATTTGTCCAAGTAAGAGTTCCTTTCCCTGACATTTTCCCTCCTTTCATATTTCCCAAATAAACATTTCCATTGGACCAGGTATATTTACCAGGCCCTTCTGCAGTTCCTTGGATCCAAGAGCCTTCAAAGTCATCTCCACTAGGGTAAACTTGTTTTCCTAACCCATGTTTAAGATTCAATCGCCATCTTCCCTTATAGGTCAATCCATCAGATCCAATATAAGTTCCTGCACCATGGATATAACCACCAGAAAATTCACCCTCATAAACAGTGCCAGATGGCCATCTAATTTTTCCATTGCCATGCCTCATCCCACGTCTCCACTCACCTTCATATATGCAACCTTCTAACCAGATATATTTGCCTGGACCCTCTGGTACATTGCCAAGCAATGACCCAGAATAAGATTCCCCATTGGGAAGCAATAGCTCCCCAACTCTAAAGCCAGAGGTTTCGGAAGAAGTACGAACAGCTTCACCATTGGCTAATGCATATATTTGATCATTGTCAGGGATGGCATCAAGAGATATCGTTCTGTCTGCACAAGAAAGTGCTCCTTCGACATTACCAACAATGGCCACAGGGCCAGACATGCATAATGGCGAAAAGTTACAGTTCTTACAAGATAGAACCTCACTATATGACAATTTTGAGATGTCAAAGAAAGATCACTATGAAATTGCGATGATACCTTAAAAACTCTCCATCCTTTGATCTATGAAAAGAAAAGAAAAGCAAACAGAGGGTTATCAACAGTGGCAGAATACAAATCCTGCTAATTAATCACAGATTCATAATTTTGGAAGGGAATAATATTAAAACAGACACACAAAAGGCCTTTTTGGACCAAAATATGCCCATTCAAATACAATATAAAAAATACAAGACCAGAGTCAACTAACAGGCAAAAGCAGGGATGCCATTTTCAAGTTGACATTTACTTTACATATGAAAATCATTAGCATATTCCTTGTTTATAATAATAATTATTATTATTATTAAGCTTCTCTAATCTCTAATAACAATGCATAGTCCTATTCGTGATGGTTATAAACAGTTTTACTTTTTTCTATTAATAATTTTTTTTCCCAAATCAACATAGAAAAGACAAAGAATCAATTAATCCACTTTAGCTGAATAGATAGATCTTCAAAAAAAAAAAAAAAACAAAAACAAAAGAAAAGAAAATACATTTATTCTAAGAGGAAAAAAATAAGGTAATTGAATTTCAAACACAAACCAGCAGATTACAACAAAGAAACGAGAAAATAAATTAAAAGCTTAAAATAGGAATTTTAATTTGAGGAAGAAAGTATTGAGAGGAGAAAAGCAAGAGAGGACTCACCCTTTCAAATGAAACAAACAAGTTGCAGAAGGTGAACAAGTGGTAGTTAAAACACTTGAGACTTATTAGAGAGAAGCTGAAGCTGACTATTTTTTATTATTATTATTATTATTATTAAAGATTATAATTTTTTTATAAATAAAATCATTAAAATAAAGTGAAAAATTTATCCTTCTCTTATCCTATTTTACTTTACCTAACATTTTTCTTTATTATTTACTCTGATTTTTCTTTTTTTAGTATCGATGCGGACGCCAACTTCTTACTAAAAATATTTTTTTTTATTATTATTTTTAATGATAGTCACGATTTTTGGTTTGAATCCCAAGCAACTCTCTCCAGGTTACTGAAAGCATCAAAAGTTCCTTACCTTTTCGTCCTATATATATATATATATATATATTAAAAAAAAAAAGATAACCGCCGCTGCTGTGTTAATAAATTCAGTTAAATTTAATTTTTAACTAATTTTAATTTATAAAAATTTAATTATCGAAAAAACTAATATTTAATTAAACTTCTATTTATCTATCTATCTATATATCTACAAAATTTAAATATTTTTAAGCTTCACTATTGCGTCACGTGACGGCTCACTATTAAATTCTATTAAATAAACAACTTATTACAATAAGAATATGTGTCACGTAATCTATATAATAATTTTTTATTATAAAATTAAAATATCTCTAAAATTAATTTTTTATTTTAAATTTATAAAATAAAATTTATAAATTATTAAAATTCTAAAAATATAAAAATAGAATCTCTTATTTATTATTAAATTATAATATTAAAATATCTTTATAATTTTTTATTATTAAATTATCTAATTAAAATAAGAAACCTAATACAATATAAAAATATAATATCTAATTAAAATAAAAAAAAACTATTAATTTAATTAATTAATTAATATTAAGTAAGAAACCTATTATAAAATAAAAAACATAATCTTTTATTAAAATAAGAAACCTATTAATTTAATATGTGGTACATAATCTCTACGATTAATTATTTGTTATTAAATTATAAAATTAAAATATCTTAAAATTAATTTTTTATTTTAAAATTATAAAATTCAAATAATAATAATTAAAATAAGAAACCTATTAGAATATAAAAATAAAATCTTCTATTTATTATTAAATTATAAAATTAAAATATCTATATAATTTTTTATTATTAATTTTAAAATTAAATATGAAAGATATTATAATATAAAAACATAATCTCCTATTAAAATAATAATATATTAATTTAATTAATTAATAATGTAATTTCTTATTATTAAATTATAAAAAATAAGTCTCATTAAAATTAAAAAAAAAAAACATACATATGTGGTATCTAATATCTATAATTAATTTTTTTATTACCTGTTATAATAAAAAGATATATCGTAATCTCCTATTAAAATAAAAAACATATGTGACACCTAATTTTTACAATTAATTTTTTTATTACCTGTTATAATAAAAAGATATATCGTAATCTCCTATTAAAATAAAAAACAGATGTGACACCTAATTTTTACAATTAATTTTTTTATTAGTAACTTATAAAATTAAAATAAAAAAACCTATTACAATATTAAAAACATAATCACTTACTAAAATAAGAGATATAAATAGCGGTCGTCCATAAAAATTAGCCAATTTTTTTTGTTTTTGGTATATTGTTATTTGTTATTTTACTTTGAATTATTTCTATAAGTTTTTTCATAAATTTTTTATTATTTGTTGTACTTCATAATGCAGACTCCGATTATTAGCTCTTGCATAATAACAGTCAATATTTCAAGTGCGATAAGAAAATTTAAGCTTAAATTCAATAAATTACATTGAAATTCATTTAAAAGAAAATTAAATATTTTTAAAATTATTTATAACTATGAATATATTTTCAAATAAGAGAATAAGACGAGAGAGAAACTCTAATATGAATTAGAAACATTGTTTGAGAATTGATAGATAAACAACAGAGACATAAATATTAAGTACTAATAAACTAATTGTTTCATTTAGGTAAACCAATTGTCTCATTTGGACTATAAAGCCAACTACATCTGAATCATTTACAAGATCAATACCTAAAATCTTATTAAGATTTTGGTTATGATATGAAATTATAGTTAAAGATGTGTTCGACCCGCACAAAGTGCGAGCCCTATATTAGTATATAAAAGTTAAATATTTTTAAGTCTCATCATCGCGCCACGTGGTGGCTCACTATTAAATTATAAAATTAAATTAATAAATCTATTAAATAATAGACCTATTACAATAAGAATATATTATAATACATATATATATATATATATATATATATATATATATATATAAAATGTTGTGGCTCACTATTAAATTATAAAATTAAATTAATAAATATTTTAAATAAAACTACATTAAATTATAAAATTTAAATATCTCTAAAATTAATTTTTTATTATTAAAAATTAAAATAAGAAACCTATTATAAAATAAAAACATAATCTCTTATTAAAATAAGAAACATATTAATTTATTACGTGGCACACAATCTATAAAATTAATTTTTTATTATTAAATTAAAAAATAAAATTATTTCTAAAAATATCTCTACAATTAATTTTTTATTATTAAATTATAAAATATAAATATCTCTAAAAGTTAAACATTTTTAAGTCTCCATATCACGTCACATGGCGGCTTCATATTAAAGTTATAAAATTAAATTAATAAATCTATTAAATAAAATACATATTATAATTTTATAAGAATTATATTATAACAATAAAATATATTATGTTATCCTATTAAAATAAAAAAATACTATTAAATTATCTATAATTATCCTAATCTCCACAGTCGATTTTTTTATGATTGAATTATAAAATTAAAATATTCTACAAATATTTTTTTATTATTAAATTATAAAATTAAAATAATAAATTATTAACATTAGAAACCAATTACAATATAGAAACATAATATACTATTAAAGTAAGAAACGTATTGATTGATTAATTAATTAATTAATATTTTAATTTATTATTATTAAATTAAAAATTAAAATAAGAAACATATTATAATAAGAAAATATATTAATAAAAAACATATGTGACACTTAAACTCTACAATTAATTTTTTATTCTTGAATTACAAAATTAAAATATCTTTATAATTAATTTTTTATTAAATAAAAAACCTATTATATAAAAATATATATTATAATTTTATAAGATATCTATTAAAATAAGAAAATATATTATATTGTATTATTAAAATAAAAAATACTAGATAATTTTTTTATTACCTATTATAATCATTTATTAATATAAAAAAAAAAAAATATGTGTCACTTAATCTCTACAATTAATGTTTTTATTATTAAATTATAAAATTAAAATCATACATTATTAAAATAAAAAAAAAATATTATAATATAACAATATAATCTCTTATTGAAATAAGAAATCTAATAGTAGTCACCTACGAAATCTAACTAATTTTTTAGATTTCGGGATTAAATAAAAAACATATTTTAATAAAAATACATATTATAATTTTGTAAGAACTCTATTAAATTAAGAAAATATATTATATATACCATCATATTATAAAAAAACACTATTAAATTATAAAATTGAATTAATAAATCTATTAAATAATGATCATATTATAACAAGAAAACATATTATACTATCTGATTAATTTTTGAATAATATCACAGATAATCTGAAATATATATATATATATATATATATATATATATATATTGTTGGGGTTTTGGGCGAACTGGCGAAATCGTATTTTAAAATTTTTTCAAAATATCGAATAAATTATTCAATATCTAATATGAATAATTTATTCATATTTCACCTAAACCTAAATATTCAATATCAAATATTTACATAAATAAGGTTGAAACATCGCGAAACTTTTAGAAAACCGTTTTTCCGCAAAATGACATAAAACGCATTTTTGACAGAACCGACCACCCGACACTTATGAGGACTGCCCAGGTCAGTCCCAATAGTGTTAGGGTAGTTCATGGGCTGTCCGAACAGTGATGGATTCACTGTTTGGGCAGCCATCACCCGGTTGACTCAAAAGTCACCCGGTAACGCCATTTTTGGCCGTTTTCGCTTATTTCAACTCGGAAACAGTTTTCGATAATTTTTCCAACTCCCAAAACACATCCAATACATTAATATAACATCAAATACATAAACATATGCACTGAATTTTCCAGATCTGATCCAGAACACAAATTTACCATTTTTCATGCTTTAAATCTGAAATTTCAACATTAATCAAATTAATCTCAACACCAAATCAAGTCGCCACATATGAACAACCCAAGAACTATTATAAATGTCACAAGAGTGGTCACAACACTCTAGAATAGCAACTCATCAACAATTGATTAAATTGGATGTTAATTACAATAATTCCATCCAATTACACTTCACACATGCATATAAACTTCCAATCCATAATCCACAACCAAAAGCCCCAAAAAATTCAGGTTTAAAGGAACCCTAGACTATTCTAAGAATTCAAGAAAACAAGAAAACAATTCACAAGCTTAGGGTTAAGTAGATTACCTTTAATCCCTTCGAATCCCAAACTTTTTCTTGAATTTTTCCTTCTTTTCTTCATGGATTTGATCAAACAAATCCCAGGGTTTATTTTTGGGAGAGAGTCGGCCATGGTGTATGGAATAATGAAGAAGAAAATAAATTTTCTTTTTAAATGGGAATGACCGACTTTTGCACTAGTAGGGGTATTTTTGTCATTTTTAATTTTAATCCAATTAAATAATAATTACACTTTATGTTAGCTAATCAAATTAGCACAACCAAAGCATAATTAAATCATGCCACATCAACCAATAATAATTAGACAAATTCCATAACATTTATGGAAAAATGTTTTTAATTAATAATTCAAATATTTAACAATTAAATATCCAAATAATTAATTAATGTAATTATTATTATATATGTATTTTTATTTACAATAAATAACAAATACATATATTTATGGCATGTGTCAAAATCTCATTTGAATAATAATTAATGTGTATCTAATCGTATTATGTATCAAATATAAATACATAATAATTACGATCAGACAAAATCCCCCAATGCATGTATTATCGTTTAACCGATTAAACAATTCGAATTAACTCACTTAATTCGATGAAGTATTATGAATAATCTGTATTATTCATATCGCGTTGCCCAAATGATCAACGAGTACACTTCATATTGTGGGACTCTCTAAGTTTAGGTTTATCCGTCATGAAATCCAATTTCGTGTCCATAATCCACCCACTTATGGATTATGACGATCACGGATAATCTCGCTAAACTATGCAAGCCAAAGTCATTGCATACGTATAATCCATCTGTCACAGGCTTTCCGTATTATACATGTGATATAGATGAAAACGTCAAATTCGTTCGGTATGATACAATCGACTTTCAATTTACGATCTCTAAATAACACTCGGAACTGATTTCTGAAGTTATATCACGGCCATGGATTTACTAGATCGTAAACACGTGAGGATGCATATGCCCTGTACACATGACTGACGGATCCTGTCTTGATACGCACTGGATATCATGAGCATCAGTCCACACCCAACGAACAGGCGGATGTCTGATCATGAATAGTTCGTTGACGTGTCTACCATCAAAATGTGGAGGATAACTCATATATCTCAAGTCAAAGGTCCAATATGCTCATTCAACTAGAGAAGATTCCTTTTGACGTTGGTGTACCATCTATTAGGAAATCTTCAGTGAGTCGTTCAGTGTCTTATCAAATAAACACCTACATGTCTATACGAGTCTCCTGAGACTCATGGTTCATTGAGATAAACCATCGGACCAAGTCACGATATACAACATGTATTGGTCTCAACGGATTTTACTAACCGACCTGTGTTAGTAAATCTTAACCAGGAATTTTATTTAAGGATATACATCTTATAGTGTGTTTCCCAATGTCAATTACAATCTACGTTGTAATTGTCACTATATTGTAAATCCTAGGGTCTTTGTCTAATATACATGTGTCACTGAACTAGATTCAGTTTCGATATAATCGTAATCAGATATCTAATCGTAATTAGATCAATAAGTGTATAAAAGATAAGGGTGTTATCAATAAATTATTAATATTATGGAAAATGACATTGCTTGTATTAATGAATCGGACATAAATACGATTTGGATTGGCACTTCGAGCACCAACCCTAACATATACACACACACACACATATATATATAAAAAGAGTAGTTAAACATTTTTAACATTTATCATCACGTCATATGACACATAATCTCTTCAATTATTATTATTTTTACCTATTATAATCATCTATTAAAAAAATATATGTATCACCTAATCTCTACGGTTAATATTTTTTATTAAATTATAAAATTAAAATCATAATTTATTAAAATAAAAAATCTATTATAATATTTTTATAATTATTTTATTTTGAATTATTTCTATAAGTTTTTTATTTCATGAATTTTGACTATTAGCTCTTGTATAATGAATTAGCCAACTGAGAGATAAATAAATGAGGCATAAATATTATGTGTAAATAAATCATTTGTCTCATTTAAACTATAAAATCGATAAGATCCGGAGTATTTACAAGATCAATACATAAAATATACGCTCAACCCGCACAAAGTGCGGGCCTTGTGCTAGTAATAAATAAATTAAGTAAATAAGTGAAAAAGCATAAAACTTGCAAATAATTAAGAATTATTATAAATATTATTTTGCCAACAAAAAATACTATTGAATTGAATTAGTATTGTATAATTACTATTTTTGTTTTTAGTATTAATAAAACTGTTATGTTTTAATAATAAGCTTTTTTATTTAATGAAAATAAAATATCAAATTTAAGTAATATTAAACTGAAAATATTGAACTTAAAATTAAAAATGCATTTTTCACTTTACAAAATAAAAAATAATTAAATATTTACAAATTTTACATGTAATTATCTATTTATAAACTTCACGTATAATTATATTATTTTGAAATACCAAATTTATTTATTAAGTTTAAGTGTTAACACTTTTTTTTTTTTTTGAGTTTTTAAGCTTTTTTATTTTCTAGGGGCATTAGAGCTTTTTTTCCCAAGATCAAAATCAATAAAAAATTGATCCTAACAGATTTGCTAACAATAATGACTAGAGTTGACATTTCTAAATTGATAGGGATCAAATATCACCAAGGGTGATTATCCTCTTACAAATAATTTAACGGAGATTTACAATTAGTCCCTTGTTACTATTACTAAATTACCTTTATTGCCCATTTCTTTAGGTAGAACTTTCGTGAGTAAACTTTTTAACCAAATTTTTTTTAATATTCAAAAACTCTATTTAAATTAACTCTGAACGAGATAAAAAAAATAAATAAAAAGAAACTTTAGGTATTAAAAAAATACTTTTAGCAGATAAAAAAAACATACCAAATAAGTAGTAAAGATTCTAATAAATTAAATATCATAAAAATTAACAGCTTAGCGAGAGGGTCGGTGCCTATGCCCTCTTATATCAATTTAATAATTGTCCATTTGGTTAATTTATTTATCTACTCATTGGTGACTTTAAGTGAAGATGTTAATTATTATTAATATTATGTGGAAGAAAAACAAAAACATGGTGATCATCAATACGTCTCCTGCGGATCCTATGTTCCTCATATACAACAATTGAAAGTAGGTGATGATCTGTACCAAAAAAAAAAAGAAAACTGTACCAAAAAAAAAAAAAAAGTAGGTGATGATATATACATTTTTTTGTGACATTTGTCACAATTTTTTTTGTTAATAATAACAATGTTTTCGGTTTGGTTATAATATTATTGTTAGATGTAGATGTTCAATAGCAATTTTATTATAACATTTTTTTTGAATCGTTGGAAATCTCACCGTCAAACCATTCATTTTGAGCTTGAACGAAGCAGGTAAAACTTCCGATTATCCTAAACTCTTACAAGAAACGAGTTCTCTGAATTCAAACCCAGAATTTCAAAATGAGATTCTGAACCCTACACCACCAAACTACGCCCATCGAGGATAATTTTATTATAACACGTAAATTATAAATGCAACAACACAAAAGTAGTAATTCTGGCCCTAATAAATTTTTGTATTGTTTAATACATTTTGCATAGAGTGGGTCCTTTGATTTATAATGCTAGATTAGCTAATGATGATAATGACAACTTGATTAAAAGGACCTTAATATTTTAAAATGTGAATGTCCTCTCCTTTTATCTTCTTTCCTATTTTAGTTAAGCACGAAAAGATTTATTAAAGTATAGCTTTGTAATGGTTTGGTTTGGTGGTGGTTAATATTGTTTAGAAGGCCATGATTAGGAAATCCATGAAATATTCATTATATATATATATATACTTAATTTTTTATTTTAAATCTAAATAGCATTATGTAGTCATTTTTTTTAAATCAATCCAATCATTGATGTTCAAAATTAAAATAACATTTAATGATTTCATTTTATCCACCATTAGATTGGCTTAAATGAATGACCTAAATTTTGAAATCTAGATCTAAATTTAATATATATAACTTCTAAAGTTAAATACCATATACTTTCATATGTTAAAAGACAAATAATATTATATAGAAATATATGTTTTCTCAAATTTTTTGTACAGTCATTAACTTAATAAATTGAGTGGTCTTTTGACCTTATATATACACACATACACATATTGAGGTTCTCGTCCCTAAGAATGTCATCATTTTAATAAAATGGGGACCAAGAGAAAAGACATAAAAACACAAACCCCTAGATACTACAAGACAAAAGATATTAAAATGTATTTTTCTTATCTTTTAGTTTGGTTCTGATTTTAATAAAATGATGATATCATTTTTTTTGAACCCCTATTTATATGTAAATAAAAGAGTTGAAAGAAAATCATGAATTCAGAACCTTGTCCCGTTCGATCCGGGACTCGGTATGATTTTTCATCCCGAATGAAAATTTTAGTCATGATTCGGGATAATATATCATCCCGAATAAAAAATCGAGCTGGGATTTTGAAAGAATTTTTTTCTCAAATCTCAAATTTTAGCCTAATCATCTTGGATCCCGATTGAAATTCGGGATTTCGTACTTTTTGGTTTAGGATAATTTTTCATCCCTATTCAAAATATTGTTCAAGATTAGAGAAAATTTCTTCAACACAAATAATAATCGGAAATAAGACTTCAGCTTGGGTAGGGCTAGGCTTTGCTAAGTCTAAACCTAAGTCCCTATCTTTTTTAAAAAAACTCAGAGAAGCCAGAGCCCATCTTAACTTGGGCCGGGCCGAGCCAAACCCAACATGGCCTGGCAGGTCAGGCTTAGTGGGGGCCCGAAAATCTTTAAGGTTCAAATGCCAAGGTACCCCGTGTAGGATGAAAAATGTATCCGTAGCAAAAGCCATTTTCTCATAAAACGAAAACTGAGGCCATATTGTTTCAAAAGAAATTTGGATACTCTTCTTACTTCACCATCTTTGAACTGGGTATCTCTTTTCTTTGTGTCCTTGTTAAGCACTTTGAGATTCACATATCTAGTAACAATTTATTATAATTTTTTTTAATCGATACATGAGTAAATGAAAGAACCCATATCTTTTTGAAGCGAGACTCAAAAGACTCAAAAACTCAAAAGCAAATTTAGCTTAAAATAAAACTGCTCTTATTATATATTTATATCTAAAAAGAAATGGGTTCTTTCATTTACTCATGTATTGCAAATGCCCAAGTTCAGTTTTTAGCCCATTTTGTGCACTTCAATCTAGGGGTGGCCGGTGGTTCGGTTCAGTTTGGTTCCAAACCGGAACAGAACTGGAACCGGAATCGAATCGTTCGGTTCCGGTTCCATTCGGTTTTTTTTTTTAATAAAAAATTGAGATTAATAAAATAAAATAATTTAAAATTATAGATTTGAATTTATATAATGAACTTACATTACATAATTACATTAAATTACAAATAAAATTCTTATCATTTTTCATTTTTATTAAAAATTAAATTAAAAAACAGTTTGGAACCGCTGGAAATGTTTGGTTCCAACTGGTTCGGTTAGGGTAAGAACCCTAACCGAACCGGTCAGGTTCCGGATGGAACCGGAACCGTCCGGTTCTAACCGGTTCGGTTCCGGTTCCGAATTCAATCTGATTCCAAGCACACCTAAATGATTAATAATTATTTTGAAATACCCTTTACATTTTAAATAATTTATACAATAATCAAACATATTAAAAATTATTTTCAAATAATTACCACGACAATCAAACATATTGTAATTGTTAACTTTGCACATTTACTAATGCAATCTTCCTAGAATTGATCCTTCAAAAGTCTCGTGTTTGCACATTACCCTAAGAACCTTGTGTTAATGTTTTGTTAAGAAACAAAACCCTTTCAAGATTAAGTCCAACCCCTAAGAATCCTAATCTTGAGAACCTTTCATTATTTATTGATAGAATCTTGCAGCTATTTAGAGCCGTCACAAAAATCGTCAATCTTTGATAAGTCTTGTGTTCAATTCAATCTCTCACACTATGCAACCCACGACAATAGATACAAATTTAGGTTCTGAAAATTATGTGTATTAAAATTACAAATTAAAGACACCTTTAAAATCTTAAAAGTTACCTTAAATAAGGAAAGCTAATTAAACTAGAATACCTAAAAGAAATCTTAATTGAACTAATGAGACTAAATTCTAAGCTAAATAAGACTTAAAATTTCATGCATGGGCTTTTAAAATAACATTAGAGTTCAGTCCATCACTTAAACATAACATAAAATTAAAACATATAACCTAAGGCTATATGGATTTATTGTGATCGAATTTTCAATTTGACCAGGAAGGAATCTTAATCTGACTTTGACTTGACCCATAAAATTGTAGATTATTGAGTCTTATTTCCAACACAATTTGAATCACCAAGATCGGACTTTGTATGAGAAATTTATGGCCAAAATGCGAAACCTTTGCAAATCATGTTGTAGTTGCTTAGGTGGTATTCTCTTGAAAATCTTGGACTTTTTAGCCCAATTCTTGGATGTCTCTTCTTGAAAATTTAGAATTGTCTAGGATTGGACCTTGGTGTTGCCTTGGCCGTGAATTTTGAACTTGATTTTCTCTTGAATTCTGCCAATACCCATTTCTTTGATGGATCATGTGGATCTTGAGCTTTCTTGAACTTTGAAACTTTAAATCTTGAATGAAGCCCAAATCTTATACTATGGATCACATCATTCTCTATATCCTTGAAAAAATTCATCCTCGAATCTAAATCAGGATCGAAGGTTAGGATATGAAAAATACGAGGTTGATAAGTTCACGCAAGTTTACTTTGAACGCCACTTATATGAGTAATATTGTAAATCTTTAGATGTAATTTTGGATATTTTAATGAATTTGTATTTTATATTCTTTAATTCATGAAATGTTTAAATTCATACAATTTTATGTGTGTTTTTGATGTAGGAATAAAGGTAATGCAAAAGAGAAGCTCAAGGCATTGCGAAGTGATGAGAGCTGACTAGTATTAACTGACCATTGTGTACTCTTTTGTACATTCTAGAAGATTTATAGCTCAAATTGTCATACGGTTAGTGGCATTGGAAATTATACTCGAAGAAGATCGCATGCATATAAATAACACATAATTTGGCAAAAGGACGATAAAATTATAATTATTTTAAGTTTCACCTCAAAACCAGTGCACACACAATAGATAGGCATGTGAGTGACATTCGATGGAGCTCTCAAACACCCTGAGGCAGTAGCTGGAAGTTTCAGTGACGTTATTGGAGCATTCGAACATCCTGAGATAGTGTCTTGATGTTTGAGTGGTGTTTGACAAAGCTTTCGAACGCGAATTGCAGGATTTGAGCGCACACTTCTATTTTTAAGCATTTTTCATTCTTATTTGGGTTTTATAAAGCTTATATCATTAGAATTAGGTTAAAACACTATTTTTCTTACAAAATGAGGCTTAAACCCTCATTCAAAATGAGGAAGGAGAACAAAAAGATGAGCAGTCGTATAGAAAGACAATAAAATTAAAGCAGTATTTAAATATTATATTTTTCTATTCTCATAGTTTGATGTGTTTTCTCTAATAAATTTATTTGTGAACTTCTCTATTATGTGTAACTAAACCTCATTTGGTTAACCATGATTTCAAAACCCTAGATATGAATTAGTTTATTTAAATTTCAGATTTTATTAAATTTTATATTTGGAATTGTTATATCCTTATATCTAAATGCCATAAATTATTTTCTTATTTATTTAGGTGCGGGACTAAGTGAATAATTTGAATGCTTGTTTAGATGATTGATTCTCGTAATTATCTTGAATTCTAGACCTAAGTAGTAATTGTGATCATAGATGGCGGGATATTTTCGATTGATTGCACGAAGTTTATAACTCAAGTTAAATAAAACGTGTGTGTGTTTGTTGCTTGATTCAACCTTCTTTCTCATAAATTTTTATTAAATTATATTTAGAGAGTGTATCCTAGGTTGTTTAAAAAAAAGGATCAAGTAAGGCACTAGTTTGTATTTAGAGACTAAGTAAGGAAAGATTCGAGATATTCGAGTGTGGGAACACAGAAAATCTGGGGCGACGCATGCTGTTCCTAGGCTCGCGGCCCAGTTGGGAGTACGAAGTAGCCACAAGGGACTAAACCGGAGAGTAATGGAGTCGCCACCCGGTGTGAACCGGAAAAATGAGATTTAAGGCCGCACTCATCCCTCGCAAGGGAAGACCTCAAACCGTTGGGTTCGGAACGGTCCCTTACTTATGTCACTTGTAATAAAAGGATTTATGTAATAATTTAACCAGGCTTGAATAACATTTATTTCCAAAAATATCATGCTTCTAAATTCATATGCATACATCAACAAGTTCATCACAAAATGCAACATCACATGGCAATCTCATGAACATATTTCAATCCTATGATACGGAAAACTAAGAATAACATAATCATGCTTGAGTACTATCTCATGAACCTATTAACCAAATAACATGCTAACAGCCTAATCATGCTTGAATACAATCCCAAGAACACATAGAATGGATAAATGCAGGAATACAAATAATACGGTTGGTTATATAGCACAAGAAAGATCAACCAAGAGGCAATTATGCATGAATATGATAAGACAGACTCAGTTCAGTGTGTGCACGTTCGTGTAGCGTTCGTAAACGCGTTCGAACGGAAATGAAACAGAATGCTCACGTTCGAGTAGCGTTCGTAAATGCGTTCGAACGGAAATGAAACAGAATGCTCGCGTTCGTATGGCGTTTGATAACGCGTTCGAACGGAAACGAAACAGAATGCTCACGTTCGTATGGCGTTCATGAACGCGTTCGAACGGAAATGAGACCTGATGCATGATAAGGCAAAAATGCATGCGCGTTCGAGTTGCGTTCGTAAACGCGTTCGAACGGGAACAGACCTGATGCATGAAATGGGACGCAATACATAAACAACAAAATAAAGGGGCGCGGCGAAGTACTGCCGTAAAGGTGGCCTTTTGGGGCTCTTGATCTCTCAAAGAGAGGACCTTTAGACCAACATACTAAGCCCATGCGCGTCACATCACATCATGCATACAAACATAAAGACAAGCATATTATTCTAAGTATGTCCGATTGAACGTGTCATGCATCCAACCGAACACACATCAACCAGCGCGGCAAAGCATCGTGGTAAAGGGCCTTAACCCCTCCCCATAGGGGATCTTTCATTCCACTTACTAAGCCCATGCGCTCGATTGAGTCATGCATAAATAAGCAACATGCAGAATTTAAGTGACGAAAAATAAATAAATAAAAGCAACACAAAACAAGAGAAGGTGCCGTTTACTCAAGTGGTACGTGGAGTTGTATCCCAAGTACAGACCGCACTGCCGTCCATTCGGATTCAGCTACGGAATTTACGTCTGGGTTTCCATCCTATATACCACAAGAGACGACACTCTTCCATTTCATTCAAGCCACAACATGCATCCATAAACGACTCTCATGCGAATAGAATTCAATAATAATAAAAAAAACGAATATAAACTAATGAAAAGGTACCCTCAGGTCTAACCTTTTAAATCACCTCTCGGATGTACGGTACATGATCGTCGGAAGGGTGGATGCTCCACAACTCTCCCGGTTCACTGGTTCACTGTTCTCGTTCGTTGTCTTACTGTTTTGAGTCGTCGTTCTCCGCCTTTTGCTATTGTTTCCTTGTGGTTTCGCTGCCGTTTCCTCTTTATCTTTTGCTTACTGTTTTTTTGGGTGTATTCTTCCTGTAATTTTCTTGTGTGTTGTGTATGAGCTAGGGACTAGGGACTAGGGGACTAAGGACTAGGGACTAGGGGACTAAGGACTAGGGTTGAGAAGGTTGGTGAAGGGTTCTTTTTATAGGCAAAGGGTTGGGCTTGACAAGGAAAGAGATTTGGCTAATTAAAGAGGGATTTGATTTGGTGTTGGTTAAGGGAAGCAATGGATTTGATTTGGTTTGGTTAAGGGAAGTCAAAGATTGAGGGGGGACAAATCTTGGCTAGATAGGGAAGGTTGAATATTTGATTGGCTTGGTTTAGGAATACAATATTTTAAGTTTGGGAATAATCTTATTAGATTGGGAATATAATTGGTTGATTGATTTTAATTAGACATGATTATATTTTGATTTAGTATGTGATTTGTTTAAATTAGGCATGATTTTAGTTTAAGTTGGTAATTGCTTATTTTATGTTTGGTATATGTTTTATTTAATTATTTATTTAATTAATTTAATTATTATCTTATTTAGTTAATGTTTTAATTAATATTTATTTATTTAAATTGGGATGTGTTTTATGGGCTTTGGGGGGCTAATTGGGCTGGATGTGAGGCTAGCAGCAAAACCAGAATTACCGACACCGTTCGAACGCTTCCTCGAACGCGGCACGAACGCCCGCAATCCGTTTGACGTTCGAACGTAAACACGAACGTAGCACTAACGAAAACAGTGAACCTTGTTTATTCTGAATTTTCCCTTCCGATGTCCGTTTCCCGTGACCTCCGTGACTTAAAAGGTAGTGTCTCCAAAATGAGACTCATCATAGGGACTTATGTGTAAAAATGCAGTGCCTACAGTCGCCCCCACTTTGATGGGACTTGTGTAATGTGCAACAGTGACAATCCTATCAAAGTTATGCAATGCATTTCTACTTACCTGGCTCGCCAGCTGCCACTTGACTTACCATGTGTTGAGTTGATTTGGGTGGTGAGGTGCTGCGACCCCTGGTTCATTCGCGAACCGTGTTGTGATGTGGTCCATTCCCGAACCGTGTCTATTCCCGAACTATTACTGTAAGTTGGTCCATTCCCGAACCGTGCTTCCATTCTTGGAGTGCCATTCCCGGCTTGTTCATTCTTGAACTCTGCTCCATTCTTGGATTTCCATTCCCGGTTTGTTTATTCTCGAACTGTGTTGAGATGAGGCTTTATTCCTCCCGAGCTTTATTCCCGAACTGTTGAGATGAGGCTTTATTCCTCCGAGCTTTGTTCTCGAACTGTGTTGAGATGAGGCTTTATTCCTCCGAGCTTTATTCCCGAACTGTTGGATGAGGTTTTATTCCTCCAGAGCTTTATTCCCGAACTATACTGACATGAGGCTTTCTTCCCCTTGAGCTTTTTTCTCAAACTATACTGATATGAGGCTTTCTTCCCATTGAGCTTTGTTCTCAAACTATACTGACATGAGGCTTTTATTCCCCTGGGCTTTGTTCCCGAACTGTTGAGAGATAGGGCTCTATTCCCCTAATGTTTGGACTGTGGGCTTTATTCCCGAACTGCATTGAGATGGGGCTATATTCCCCTGATCTGAGCCGACTGTGGGCTTTATTCCCGAACTGTGTTGAACGTGGGCTTTATTCCTTGATCTGAGCTGACTGTGGGCTTTGTTCCCCAATTGTGTTAGATGTGGGCTTTATTCCCTGATCTGAGCTGACTGTGGGCTTTATTCCCGAACTGTGTTGAATGTGAGCTTTATCCCCGATCTGATACTGATGTGGGCCTCGGCCCAAACTGATACTGATATGGGCCTCGCCCCCAGACTGATACTGATATGGGCCTCGCCCCCAGACTGATACTGATATGGGCCTCAACCCTTGGACTCGTCCCCAAGCTACTGATAATGACGTGGGCCTCGCCCTCCAGATTTCATATCCAGCAAGACTGATGTTGATGCTAATGTGGGCCTCGCCCCCAGAGTGCCATACCCGGCAGAAACTGATGCTGAACCAATGTGGGCCTCGCCCCCAGAGTGTCATCCCCGAAACTCAAACTCAAATGGGCCTCAACCCTGGAATCATTACCTGAATCCGATACTGTGCTTTTTACCATTTCTGATTAGCTTGTTCTTTGCCGCTTTTCTTATTCTTTAAAACCTGTGAACACAAAATAAAACAAACACAAAAGGATGCAAAATGTGTTACGTGTATGCATGCATGAATGTTCCTATCCCGTCGGGTTAGGTCTTCTGCCAATTCTCTTGGTGACTGCTCAGTCTTCCTTTCCTCAGGCAAGCCACCGCTTTAATCTGTCAACGCTGATCGGCTTGGTGAACTAATTCCCTTCCAAGTCTGATACTCTCACTGCCCCCCCTGCTTGCTTATTCGAGGATTCCCCGTGTTCTAAACATCACTGAATTTCATAGTACCTCGGTTGAATGCTTTTCTCATATTGCGGAAGAGATTCAGCGAAATGGACGTCTTTATTATCATTTAAGAAAATGGTTCGAACAAATAGACAAAATCAATGTCTTTTTTAAAAAATGCAGGATCAAATAAACTAGGAGGAATAACTTCATTAATCGGAGTATTGCTTTCTTCTTTGGCCTATGGTTCTTCACTGTTATCCTTTATCTTAATGCAAGAAACCTGGGTGGTTGAGTGGCTTTATGGTTGAGGGTTCATGTGTGTGTTGTGTTGTTCTTTTTCTGGATTGGGTATTTTATGGGAGTCAATGAGGTTCTGGACCTCATGCCTAAGGCGGGTACAATTGTCGGTGTCATGGCCTTTTTCTTGATGGAAGTGACAATACTGGTTTAGGTTGAGGTATGGTGGCACAGGGTTCGGAAATGGCCTAGGTTCCAAAGGTTTTAGGAGTCCTTGCATTTTCAGCTTTTCAAATACATTTGACAAAGGCCTACCAAGATTGGAGAATCGCCTGTTCTTGACGGTAGCGACCTCGGCAGTAGCGGGCTTAGTCTCAGAAGGCCCCCCAAAAGTTCTTCTATTATGGCCATAAAACTTTCTATTTTCAGCCTCTTCTTCCTCAATATCCATGACAGTTTCCCTCAACTGTCGAAAATCAGAAATCATCGAAGTCATCCTCCTCAGCTTACTATAAATAGAGGGCTTGGTGCCCTTGATGATCATTTTGATTTGGTCATTCTCTGAGGGCCGAGTCTGCATTTTCAAAAGCTGGCTTCTCCAGCGATCCACATACTCTTTGAAACTTTCCTCTGGCTTCTGCTTAGTGTTCTCCAAATCACGGAGTGACAAGTCAATCTCTAAGTCCGTAACATACTGCTTCAGAAAGGCATCAGCTAGTTTCTTCCAATCTTCCTTAACCTTCTTCTCAAGGCTATGATACCACACCACATGTGCCCCCTCGAGTGACATCCCAAACATCTTTTGGACTTGGCGCTGTGATAGGCCCATTGAACTCATGACTGAGACATATTGCTGCAGATGGACCCTCGGGTCTCCGTTCCCATTAAACTTGGCCATGTCGGGCATTTTAAACTGAGCTGGCAGCTGTTCTCCGAAGGTCATTGCCTCATAATCTAGCAAATCCTCATTCTTACCCCTCATTTTGCGGGTAACTGTTTCAACCTGATCCCGAAGCTTCTGAAATTCTGTCTGAGACCCAATCACTCTGCCTGTTGCATATTCTGCCATGTCATCATCAAAAGTGGGGACATCATCCCCTAACCCATTCAGAGGCTCCTCACGCCTTACATTCTCAGAATCTCCCCCGGCACGGGGCACAGCCATATTTGTCATGGCAGTAGTCAAGGCTTGCAACTGTTCAGTAATCTTGGCGAAGCCATTTTCCAACTAATCTATCCGGGATACCTCAATATCTGATTCACTCATGTCTGTTCTCAGTATTTTGGTGAGTCTTCCTTTTTTTCTAACCCAACGGGAATTATGATGGCTTTCAGAACACAAGAGTTAACATGATGTATGTATGCATGGGGTGCGTGAGATGCATGTAACATATATAACATACTAAATCAACTAAAATTCTCAAACAAATCGGCCCGTTATCATTTTAGAAGTTTTTGGGCCAACTGTCATAGGAGTGAACTCGTCCCAGTTTAAATGGCCCAACGAGTTCACATCTCATGGCAAGAAGCCCAACTAAATCCGAATGGTAACGTTCCGAACACAATCACAAAGTGGCCCATCAATCATTTAGAAGCCTTTGGCCCAATAGTCATGAAATACGTTCTTGTCCCAGTTTAAATGGCCCAACAAGCCCATATCCATGACAAATGGTCCAACTGGATCCGAACGACGATGTTCCCAAACACAAGCATAGAAGAAAGATGATGCAAACATGACATAATAATTTTTACAAAGTGGCAAATCGACATTTCAGAAGCTTTGGGCCTAATAGTCATAAGGTACGAACTTGCCCCAGTTTAAATGGCCCAACAAGCCCGCAATTCTGACAATAGTCCAACTGCATCCAAATGAGGATGGTCCACAAGCACATATTCAAGGAAATGATTGTTACTTTAGCCAACCCGGTCTATAGGTGGGTTAGTAAGAGTATAGACAAAGGCTCTCACCGGCGAAGGATGGCCCACAACTAGGTCTCCCCACTCAAGGGTTCGAGCAACCAAGTGAGCGCACCCTTTTTTATACACTAAGGTACGTGCCGATGAGCTATGGTGTGTGACGGACTGTCAAATGGATTTCCCGTTGTAGATCCCCCAGAGGGAAGGTGGAGCGAGGCTCACTTAAATACCCAAGCCTCTTAGGCTCTTATCGCTTGTTGTCAGGAATAAACAACGAGTCCTCCAAATTAGTCCATCACAATAGGCTACAAGTAGATGGCTATCTAGGTGCCTTCACAGCTTTTCCTTCTAGAAAGGTAGTGAATGAAGGAAGACACCAAACCATTACCTACCTTAAAATGCCTTTGATTAAACCCTCATTTTATCCACTATAGACACGGTCAATTAAAACATAAATCCAAACATCACAAGACAATATTTCGGGGCCGATTCTCTATCCCCAGTGGAGTCGCCAGACTGTGGGAACACAGAAAATCTGGGGCGACGCATGCTGTTCCTAGGCTCGCGGCCCAGTTGGGAGTACGGAGTAGCCACGGGGGACTAAACCGGAGAGTAATGGAGTCGCCACCCGGTGTGAACCTGGAAAATGAGATTTAAGGCCGCACTCACCCCTCGCAAGGGAAGACCTCAAACCGTTGGGTTCGGAACGGTCCCTTACTTATGTCACTTGTAATAAAAGGATTTATGTAATAATTTAACCAGGCTTGAATAACATTTATTTCCAAAAATATCATGCTTCTAAATTCATATGTATACATCAACAAGTTCATCACAAAATGCAACATCACATGGCAATCTCATGAACATATTTCAATCCTATGATACAGAAAACTAAGAATAACATAATCATGCTTGAGTACTATCTCATGAACCTATTAACCAAATAACATGCTAACAACCTAATCATGCTTGAATACAATCCCAGAAACACATAGAATGGATAAATGCAGGAATACAATAATACGGTTGGTATATAGCACAAGAAAGATCAACCAAGAGGCAATTATGCAATGAAATGATAAGACAGACTCAGTTCAGTGTGTGCACGTTCGTAAACGCGTTCAACGGAAATGAAACAGAATGCTCACGTTCGAGTAGCGTTCGTAAACACGTTCGAACGAAAATGAAACAGAATGCTCGCGTTTGTATGGCGTTTGATAACGCGTTCGAACAGAAACAAAACAGAATGCTCACGTTCGTATGGCGTTCGTGAAAGCGTTCGAACGGAAATGAGACCTGATGCATGATAAGGCAAAAATGCATGCGCGTTCAAGTTGCGTTCGTAAACACGTTCGAACGGGAAACAGACCTGATGCATGAAATGGGACGCAATACATAAACAACAAAATAAAGGGGCGCGGCGAGTACTGCCGTAAAGGTGGCTTTTTGGGGCTCTTGATCTCTCAAGAGAGGACATTTAGACCAACATACTAAGCCCATGCGCGTCACATCACATCATGACATTTACAAACATAAAGACAAGCATATTTTCTAAGTATGTCCGATTGAACGTGTCTTGCATCCAACCGAACACACATCAACCGGCGCGGCAAACAATCGTGGTAAAGGGCCTTAACCCCTCCCCATAGGGGATCTTCATTCCACTTACTAAGCCCATGCGCTCGATTGAGTCATGCATAAATAAGCAACATGCAGAATTTAAGTGACGAAAAATAAATAAATAAAAGCAACACAAAACAAGAGAAGGTGTCGTTTACTCAAGTGGTACGTGGAGTTGTATCCCAAGTACAGACCGCACTACCGTCCATTCGGATTCGGCTACGGAATTTACGTCTGGGTTTCCATCCAATATACACACGAGACGACACTCTTCCATTTCATTCAAGCCACATCATGCATCCATAAACGACTCTCATGCGAATAGAATTCAATAATATTAAAAAAAACGAATATAAACTAATGAAAAGGTACCCCAGGTCCAACCTTTTAAATCACCTCTCGGATGTACGGTACATGATCGTCGGAAGGGTGGATGCTCCAAAAACTCTCCGGTTCACTGGTTCACTATTCTCGTTCGTTGTCTTACTGTTTTGAGTCGTCGTTCTCCGCCTTTGCTATTGTTTCCTGTGGTTTCGCTGCCGTTTCCTCTTTATCTTTTGCTTACGTTTTTTTGGGTGTCTTCTTCCTGTAATTTTTCTTGTGTGTGTGTAGAGCTAGGGACTAGCGGACTAGGGGACTAAGGACTAGGGACTAGGACTAGGGCTAGGGTTGAGAAGGTTGGTGAATGGTTTCTTTATAGGCAAAGGGTTGGGTTGACAAGGAAAGAGATTTGGCTAATTAAAGAGGGATTTGATTTGGTGTTGGTTAAGGGAAGCAATGGATTTGATTGGTTGGTTAATGGAAGTCAAAGATTGAGGGGGGACAAATCTTGGCTAGATAGGGAAGGTTGAATATTTGATTGGCTTGGTTTAGGAATACAATATTTTAAGTTTGGGAATAATCTTATTAGATTGGGAATATAATTGGTTGATTGATTTTAATTAGACATGATTATATTTTGATTTAGTATGTGATTTGTTTAAATTAGGCATGATTTTAGTTTAAGTTGGTAATTGCTTATTTTATGTTTGGTATATGTTTTATTTAATTATTTAATTATTTAATTATTATCTTATTTAGTTAATGTTTTAATTAATATTTATTTATTTAAATTGGGATGTTTTTTATGGGCTTTGGGGGGCTAATTGGGCTGGATGTGAGGCTAGCAGCAAAACCAGAATTACCGACACCGTTCGAACGCTACGCTCCTCGAACGCGGCACGAACGCCCGCAATCCGTTTGACGTTCGAACGTAAACACGAACGTAGCACTAACGAAAACAGTGAACCTTTTTTTATGAATTTTCCCTTCCGATGTCCGTTTCTCGTGACCTCCGTGACTTAAAAGGTAGTGTCTCCAAAATGAGACTCATCATAGGGACTTATGTGTAAAAATGCAGTGCCTACATCGAGCTTGTGTGTTAACTTAGGGTTGTTAATTTTAATAGAAAGTGAAATAAAATCTGAACATAATTATATCCATTATCTAGTGGTGACGAATGAAACCCTTGACCATATTTTTCTCCATAGTTTTAACTTTCCAATCGATTTCTTTAATTTTATGTTTTTAATTTAGTTTTATTTTAAATAGCTTGCATATTTTAATGTCCAAATCCCCTTTAATTTTTAGAATTTTTTTTGTCGTGACACAACTAGTATAATTAAGAACAATCTTCAATGGGAATGACCCTTGCTTGCTACTATACCAACTAACAATATAAAGATAAGTAAGGATTTTATCTTAACCGTTTTACTGCGTGTCCATTTTGGCGCCATTGTTTGGGATTATTTCTCAATTCGTTAATTATTTATTTTTATTTGTTTCATCTTTAATTCTTAAGTTAGTTTTTATTTTTATTTCAGGTACTCTTTTGAGTGAATATTTGATCGTGAGCAAGAGGTAGAACGTAAACTTAAGGGAATTTTAGAATTTACAGTAACACATCGAGTATAAATACAAGCCAATCAAGAAGAAATGGATGTGAATAACATGACACTTAAGAAGTTGGCACTTGTAGCACCAACCCTCGACCAACAACATTTATGCATTCAGTATCCACCACTTGAGGTTGCATTTGAGTTTAAATCTGGGATGATCAATTTGTTATCAATATTTCATGGATTTTTAAGGGAAGATCCAAATAAGCATTTCAAGGAATTTCATGTAGTGTGCTCAAGCATGAAGCCTAATGAGATTTCTGAAGAATAAATGAAGCCGAGAGCATTTCCATTCTCTTTAGGAGACAATGCGAAAGATTGACTTTACTATCTACCATCATTACATGGAATGAGATGAAGAATCTGTAGACATTGTATTTTTATGCATAACCCGATTATGAGTCTCTTATGGGGATGCCTTCTAAAAGTTGGGAAAATGTGAAGATGAACGCCGAAAAAGAAAGGAACTCGAGAGAACACATCCAAAAGCCGACCGAACATCACCTATGTCCAACCAACCTTACTTCTAGCAGGTAAAGCTAGCCGGATGTACCTTGAAAACCCTAAATTCGGCCAGACATGACACGAATGTCAGCGACTGAGCAGATTGACAGTTATAGAAGTTTAGGGATTTGATTGTATCTGATCGGACATATAATTCAAATTATATAGTCGGCCAAACAAGTATCGATTTTTCATCCCATGTGCAAAATCAAATCAGCTGAAATCATAAGATTAATTAAATCTGATCGGATATACATCCCCAAACCCTACATTCGGTCAGACATAGGTCGAGCTGTAACTGTAAACAGATTACCAATCACCCAAGACAGACAGAAATGAATGAATGGACTCTGTTTCCCTTCCATTTTCAAGTCCTTCTATTGCACAATAAAAAGGGCCTTAACAAAATGGGTGGTTGGAAATTATCGAGAGAAAGCCCTGCTAAAACACTTGAAAACCCTAAACAGTAGAAATCAAACCAATCCTTGGAGTTCCATTCGACCCAACAAGAATTCAAGCAGTAACCCGACGATCAGAGAGTCTTCTGAGCCGCAACATACGCAAAGGTACGAATCGATGGTACTCTTTTAATATTTCTTCGTATTTTAGATTCTGGTTTGGACACGATATTCAGGGAATCAACAACAGTTCAGCAATCCAACTGGGTTCAACCAACCAAGGCAGCAACAACTATATCAGACTCGTCCACCATTTCCTCATGATCAAGGTATTCCTCTTGAAGATATTGTTAGTTCTATGGCTACTAATACCTTACAATTTCAATAGGAAACAAGAGCTAGCATCAAGATCTTGAAGACACAAGTGGGTCGATTAGCTAGTGTTGTTAGTAGATTGGAAACACATGGAATTGGAAAACTTCCATCTCAACCCATTAGCAATCCAAGAGAGAGTGCATGTGTTGTAACTTTAAGAAACAGAAAACAACCTGTGGAGGCACCAGAAAGAGCAAAAGATGATCTAGAGAATGATGCAGCTACATCTTCCATAGAGAGTGTTTCGGCACCAATGGTAACTCTTAAGGAACTTATGTTTATTTATATTGTTGTTCCACCTTGTAACGCCCTGACCTATAACAACCATACCCAAAGAAGTATAAAGCCAGAACACAACCAATACTTCTATACTAACCTTAAATTCACCAAACGCTTGAGCAAATATCCTAATATTATTAAATTTATAGTCATTCATAAAAGACAAATAACTTTGTTCAAACACAAATTATAAGTTAACTATACTACAAAAGCTAAAGCAACAAACTAGATCTTATGAGACATATCCATCCTGAAAACATATTATCCTAATGGCCCTAGACTGAAAATTAAGAAAAACACGGTTCCTTATCATATGATTCATTGTCATGGATCCGTCGCACAACCATCAACCGCTAGATCGGCATAATCATTCGAAAGGTGTAACGATCAGTGGTTTCTACTACTGTTGACTGTAGTACGGTTACATCGCGGGACGAGAGTTATGTAATATAAAATTATGTCCGAGCATACCTATATTCTTGGAACAAATTTATGGATAAATAATAAATTCTTCGAAACTTCGATGCGAAGTTCTATGATGTTCTATTCCAGATAGCCCATGTTATTAGGGCCATAACTTTCTCATACGAACTCCAATTTTTATGAATTTTATATCACCAGAATGATGAGATCTAGATCTACAACTTTCGCGTTGAAAATTTTCCAAATTCGGAACAGAAGTAAGTCGAAAACGCAGATTAAAAATTTAGATGAATAGTACCCGAGGGCATTCTAGTAAATTCTATAAATTTCTACACCCTTCTATATTTTTTATATGGCCAACTATAAAAAGGGTGCGCTATTCAAAAATTCAGAATTTCAGAAAAAAAAATGAGAAGAAAATGTGAGGATGAGGGATAAGAAGAAAGAATAAAGAAGAAAGAAGAAAGAATAAGAGGAAGGGAAAAGAAAATGGAAGAAGGTGCTAGCCACTCTTTCACCAAACAAGGAAGAAGAAAATCTATCTTGGAGGTTAGTGGAAGGAAGGAAAACCAAGAGAAATGAGGTGAGAAGTTTTAACCCAAGTTTTGGATAAGGGTGTTTTGATATTGCATTTGGTTGATGATATTGATGAATTATAATCATTAATGTTCATATGGGTTTGGTGATAAGAAAATGAAGATTTTAGGAAATCCCCAAATGGATAATTTTGGTTTTAGATTAATGGAGTATATAAAATGAATGTAAGTAGAGGTTGAGAATGTTATTGATGATGTTTTAAAGGATTATTGAAAATAATTGCTTGTGTGAAATGCATAAGGAAGATGTTGAGCATAAAGGTCATTAAAGCATGGTTTTAGGCCAGAATTTGGCCATGCGTCGTGACACAGAAAGGCCCGCATCGCGATGCGATCTGGGAAATCACCCAGAAACACCTCTGCTGTAAGTCGCGTTGCGATGCGAAGGGTTCGTGCGTCGCGACGCGCATGACAAAAATTTGGGCACCTCTCTGGACGATCCGTGTAGCAACGTGCACTGCTTTGCATCACGACGCGCGATCAAATAATGGCCCAAATCAGTTCAAGTCATCTCAGTTTCACCCGAACGCGTTAGAGACTACCCTATAAGCCCCATATCAACTCGTATATACATATTACATCACGATATGTGTATAATACCTTCAGAGTGATAACGCTTACTTGAATAAGAAAATTTTAATCTGATTCCGTAGTGCGTTTCTTAGTCTATTTCTAATCTAGTTTATTTGATGATAGATCATCGCAGGAACTACAAGTTTCATTAGCTAAGTGAATAAAGGATAGCGGAACCCCAAGAGAGTGAGTGAACTTCTTTTCTCAAACTGATTTTGTTTAATAGTTTTGATATCAGACTTATTTTTGAGCATATAGGGTGTTAGCCAGAATTTTAATACAGTTGTTATTCAGATGATGATTATTTAGAAAAGAAAATGTTTTATACAGTTTTGAGATTTCAAAGTATGATTTTTTTTATTTTCGGGGCATGAGGGAAAAACCTACCCCAGTATGTAACTTGATTCAGTTTGGAATTGACAGACGGAGAATATGTGCACATGTAGAGAACTGGGGGGACTGCGATACGTAACGCCCCTAGATCCTAATTCAGGACTAGGGATTACAGATGCCCTTAGATCCTAGTTTCATGGCTCAGAGGATAGCATAGATCTGCACCCCCAGTTCTAGTTCGGTGGCTTGGGGGATGGCAATACGTAACACCCCAAGACCGCCAGTATCAGGGACAGTAGTGGCATGCTTTGGGGGACGACGATACGCAACGCCCCAAAGTCATGGATTTACACTTCTGGCTCCAGTTAGGCGTATGAGGGAACAATGATACATAACGCCCCCATACAACAAGTTTTTCAGAGAACAGATCAAATTTTAGATACCGGATTTTCAGAATACAGCTTTCGGAAATCAGATTTAGAAACAGTTTTCAGAAACCAGAGTTTCAAAAGCAGTATTCAGAAAGATAAGTTTTAGAAAAGAGATTTCAGACAAAGTTTTTAGAAAAGAGTTTTCATATAAAGTTACTCTGACACTTTGGTTTTAAAACCAAATGTTTAATATCAGTATTTCAATTTTTTTTGTCCACTCACTTAGATCGTACAACGATCTAACCCCCCACTCCCAGTTTCCTTATTTTGCAGGTATTCTCAGAGGACGAGCTCGGGAGGGCGGATACTGATGCAGTCACTAGGGTATGGAGTCCACTAGTTCAAGTCAGAAAGAGTAAGAGTCCAGTCAGTGTCAAGTGAAAGTTATGTATTAGTCTTGATGTTGAGGTAGTCATCGTAAAAGTGTGTTATTAAGTTTTCAGACATAGATGTTGAATTGTATGTTATGTTATTAAGCTTGGGCCGTGGACCCATATTTATGGTATTTTAATAGAGAAAAGAGTATTAGTAATTATTTAGGTTGTAGAGTCAGAGGCTCAGGGGAATGGTACAGCATATTCCCTGCCGGTAACATCTCCCGGATCAGGGATGTTACAAAGATGGTATCAGAGCATGGTCTATGGAGTCAGTGACTGCAGTGGGTAGAGTGTTGGGGTCTTGTATACGCAGTATGCCTGGGATACCTATATACGAGGCACTACCTCTCTAGTATTCGATCCTCGAGTACGCCCTCAAAGTTCTATAGACAGGTTAGTAAGCCTTCTCAGACTGTTCGAATAGTTTCCTTACGAGAACAACGACATTTTAGATTCACGTTAAGAATTTTCCTGAAGTTATTCTGACCTATTACCAGAGGTAAAAACGAGATATGAAACCAGACAGTAAGATTCTAAGAAAGTTATCCAGAGAGTGGGAAGAAAAAGCGATAAGAAGTAATGAAGTATGCATAGTTAGTTAACCAGATGGAGATGAGAAAATTAAGGAGACAATGAGAAATAGTAAAGTTCAAATGATACCTACCCAGGAAAGTAGGAAAAGAAAGAGAAAGCTAGAAAGAAAAGTATGAAGGGATAGATAGATGATCAAAAGAAAATGTAGTAGAGGTTCACGCAATTAGAATTAATAAGAGGTAAAGAACCATAAACAGATAAATAAGGATGTCTAAGCAACCAGAGTAAGAAGAAATAGAGGTACCGAATCAGATCGATAAGGAAATACCAGAATCTATAGTAGTAGAGACATTAGAAAGAGCCATAGCAAGTATTAAAATTCCTAGTAGACGTAAGATTTCTTCCCTTTTCAAAAATTTCTTTAATAGATTTAAAAGCCTCAGGTGCCTTATATAGACAGCGAATTCCCCAAGTAACTAGAAATAGAGAGAAAGATAAAAGAAGCAAGAGATCAAGACTAGTTTAAGGAGTTTCCACATAAGAGAGATGTCAACAAAAAAGGATTTACAGAACCTCAGATCCCCGAACCTAGACTCAGGCCCACAAGTAGGCAAATAAAGGCCATAAAAAGAAACGATCAATTACCTTATCCAAGCAATCCGATGTAGACATGACCCTAAGCTATCTAGTTTTCAACCGCTTAATCATACCAGTTAAGGAAGCCATCCTGACAGAGCTTACCTTATACCTACCTTACGTAAGAAATAGACCCTACCAGGACACAAAGTACCAGAATAAAAATACTGAAACTCATCGACATATGAGATGTTTGCACTCGTTCCTACCAGCAAAGATATAATAACAGTAAGGGAGCCCGATAGAAGTTTACTCTAAGGACAGAGATAGAAAATCATGGAAAGATAGATCACTCAGAAACCGAAGTTCGGAGGAAGTAAAAGAAAGAATCTAATATAACCCAATGATCAAAGCAAGTCAATATGAGGTTTATAATACTAGCAGAAGTCCACAGGCTAGACCCAATGTATTTGAACCTTCAAAATCAGCCCAAGTCAGTAGAAATCAGTGAAGTATACAAGAATAGACCCGAGAGGTTAAAGATATTTAGGAAGTGACAAGAGTACCAGTATGGATAGTAGAACAGAGTACCAAAGTTGAGATTTAAAGTAAGAACAGAGAGCGGAGGTCTAGAAGCAGTAAGGAGAACAAAACACCACTAGCCTTAACAACAATGTGTAGAGCAGAGAAATATGATATATAAATGGTAGAGGAATGTCAGAAATAACAAGGAAATTCAGTGCATTAGGGCATGAAGATAATATAATGATAAGATAGTAGTGTAGAGAATTAATGATAGTTGTGTTGCCTCAAGACATGGAGTAGTCGACCATGTTTCTGTAAAATGAATAACGACCATTTCTTCTAGAAACTATGATTCCAATAAGCATATAGATATTTAACTAGATTATCACCGAACTTGAGTGTTAAACATAATACGTACCACATGATCCATATGGAATGAATATACTCACCCCTCAACTTAGAGCCAAGTAAAGAGGATGATCAGTAAAGAAGAGCAATTGGCAAATTAGATGCTTGTGAGATGGCTAGATAGCCAAATCGATGAGTTTAATGAAACGTAGATAGGAAGCATGAGATATAATGGTTCAAAACTATAATAAGTTGAATTAAAGAAGAACTAGGTAAAAGTAGCACCTGAACCGAAGATTCAGTAGAAGATGTCCTAAGTAATTGAAGTAAATAAAGTTTTAGGAAGTAAGGAATAAGGAGTTTAAGGAACTGAGACAAGGAAAAAACCTTTGTAGCAGAGCAAGTTTCTTAAGAAAGAATAGCAAAAAGAGTATAGTAGTACTCAGAGGAAGAAAACAATGAAGTTAGAGGGTTAAACAACAGAGACTAAACATGAATGATTACAGGGGCAATACGAGAAAGTTGTTAGAGAGCATGACTCTAGAGTGATTTCGTAGAAAAAATAAAGAGATCGATTATTGAATATGATCAGGAGTAAAGTTGGAGAAAGCAAACCAGACAGTTTTAGCAGTAGTACCCTAAGAGTAAGAAAAATGCACCAGACATGTATACACAAGACTCCTAAGCTCCTAGATATTGATTATGTGCCACTAGATCACCATAAAGAGAAAGACCTTAAGATAAGTTCCCACTCTCTCAACCCTCGATAGACATCAGTAGCAGAGATGGACCTGGAGGGCAGCCTTGAGATACTCCAGAAGTAAGTGTAAGTATAGTGATAAATGACCGAAACATAAAACCCTTAATACAGTACCAGAACAGAATAAAAAAAATTGCCTAAGTAAAAGATTTAAAAGAGAAGTTATTAGATAACGCAATAAAGAGAAGAAATACTAGTTAAGCAGTGATAAGAATGTAAGATGACATCGTTAAGCATAACTAGGGTCATGTGAGAGCTGATATCCTTCAAATAAGGGGACATAGATATAGCCCATAGCAGTTTCAGTTATAGAACGAAGCATAAGAGTAAATGAAAAGTTTAGCTGACACAAAGATTGTAAGTGAAATTGTCAATGCACAACGACAATAGGAGAAGATACTAAGTAAATGTTGACAGAAGAGTAGTATGGTATATAACCGAGAAAATAAGTTTACTACAGTATGGAAAACGATAAAGAGGAGGTATCCTAGCATGAAATCAAGTATAGAATACCAGTTGATTTAAAAGAATAGTAACCAGATTTACAGTAACAGCAAGCTAAGAAGCCTAGGCAGTATCATAAGCAGATGATGTTTGGTAAGGATAATATAGAGAATTAAGTAGTTAAGTGATGAGAAATAATATTAAGAACAAGTTGGTGTACAACTTTAATTATAACTTCCAAGTCATGACATTCTCAGAAATCATTGAAGAATGATATAATACAGTGGATAAAAGAAGATGGGTTTATAGTCAGTTTAAGTCTGTGATTTATAAGGATTCGATAAACCCTGTGATCTAAGATAAGATCCCAAATTTAAAGAGGATTCGAGGACGAATCATATTTAAGAAGGGATGTAGAATTTGTAATGACCGGTGGTCTCTAGTACTGTTGACTGTAGTACGGTTAATCATAGGATGAGAGTTATGTAATATAAAATTATGTCCGAGCATACCTATATTCTTGGAACGACTTTATGGATAAACAGTAAATTCTTCGAAACTTCGATGCGAAGTTCTAAGATGTTCCATTCCGGACAGCTTATGGTATTTGAGCCATAACTTTCTCATACGAACTCTAATTTTTACCGCAAAATTGAGATCGAGATCTACAACTTTCATGTTGAATATTTTTCCAAATTCGGAACAGAAGTAAGTCAAAAACGCAGATCAAAAATCAGATGAATAGTACCCGATGGCATTCTAGTAAATTCTATAAATTTCTACACTCTTCATATTTTTTATATGGCCAACTATAAAAAAGGTGCACTATTCACAATTTTAGAATTTGAGAAAAATGAGAAAAAACGTAAGGATGAGAGAGAAGAAATAAGAAAAAAGAAAGAATAAAGAAGAAATAAGAAATAAGAAAAAAGAAGAGGAAGAGAAAAGAAGAAGAAGAAGGTGCTAGCCACTCTTTCACCAAACAAGGAAGAAGAAAAGATATCTTGGAGGTTAGAGGAAGGAAGGAAAACAAGAGAAAGGATGTGAGAAGTTCTAACCCATGTTTTGGATAAGGGTGTTTTGATCTTGCATTTGGTTGATGATATTGATGAATTATAATAATTAATGTTCATATGAGTTTGGTGATAAGAAAATGAAGATTTTAAGAAATCCCCAAATGGTTAATTTTGATTTTAGATTAATGGAGTATATACAATGAATGTAAGTAGAGGTTGAGAATGTTATTGATGATGTTTTGAAGGATTATTGAAGATAATTTCTTGTGCGAAATGCATAAGGAAGATGTTGAGCATAAGGGTCATTAAAACATGGTTTTTAGGCCAGAATTTGGCCCTGCGTCGCGGCGCGATCTGGAAAATCACCCAGTAACGCCTCTGGTGTAAGTCGCGTCGCGACGCGCACGGCAAAAATTTGGGAACCTCTCTGGACGATCCGCGTCGCGACGCCAAATTAGTTCAAGTCATCCTAGTTTCATCTGAACGCATTAGAGGCTACCCTATAAGCCCCGTATCAACTTGTATGTACATATTACATCACGGTATGTGTACAATACCTTCAGAGTGATAACACTTACTGGAATAAGAAAATTTTAATATGATTTCGTAGTGCATTTCTTAGTCTATTTCTAATCTAGTTTATTCGATGATAGATCATCGCCGGAACCACAAGTTTCACCAGCGAAGTGAAGAAAGGCTAGCGGAACCCCAAGACAGTGAGTGGATTTCTTTTCTCAAACTGATTTTGTTTAATAGTTTTGATATCAGACTTATTTTTGAGCATATAAGGCGTTAGCCAAAATTTTAATACATTTGTTATTAAGATGATGATGATTTAGAAAATAAAATGTTTTATACAGTTTTGAGATTTCAAAGTATGATTTTTATGTTTTCGGGGCATGAGAAAAAACTCACCCCAGTATGAAACTTGATTCAGTTTGGAATTGACGGACAGAGAACATGTGCATATGTAGAGGACTGGGGGGATGACGATACGTAACGCCCCCAGATCCTAGTCCAGGACTAGGGATGATAGATGCCCCTAGATCCTAGTTTCAGAGCTCGGAGGTAGCATAGATCCGCACCCCCAGTTCTTGTTCATTGGCTTGGGGATACGATACATAATGCCCTAAGACCACCAGTTTCAGAACAGTAGTGGCATGCTTTGGGGGACGACGATACGTAACGCCCCAAAGTCATGGATTTGCACTTCTGGCTCCAGTTAGACATATGGGGGGACGGAGATACGTAACGCCCCCATACGTCAAGTTTTTCAGAGAACATATCAGATTTGAGATACCAGATTTTTAGTATACTGCTTTCGAAAATTAGATTTAGAAATAGTTTTCAGAAACCAGAGTTTCAAAAATAGTATTCAGAAAGATAAGTTTTATAAAATAGATTTCAGACAGAGTTTTCAAAAAAAAGTTTTCATATAAAGTTACTCTGGCACTTTTGTTTTAAAACCAAATGTTTGATATCAGTATTTCAATTTTTTTTGTCTATTCACTTAGATCGTACAGCAATCTAACCCCCCACTCCCAGTTTCCTCGGGAGGACGGATACTGATACAATCATTATGGTATGTAGTCCATTAGTTCAAGTCAGAAAGAGTAAGAGTCCAGTCAGTGTCAAGTGAAAGTTATGTATTAGTCTTGATGTTGAGGTAGTCATCGTAAAAGTGTGTTATTAAATTTTCAGACATAGATGTTGAATTGTATGTTATGTTATTAAGCTTGGGTTGCAGACCCATATTTATGGTATTTTAATAGAGAAAATAGTATTTGTAATTATTTATGGTTGTAGAGTCAGAGGCTCAGGGGAATGGTACGGCCTGTTCCCTGCCGGTAACATCTACCGGATCGGGGATATTACAAAAGATGATCACCTACACCATAAGGCACAGTGAGCCTAAGCCCAACAAAAAATTTTCATACATGAATGCAAAGATGACCTTTTAAAAAAGCAACAGTTTGAAAACTTTTATTTTAGCATAAACTAATTGATAAACGTTTTCCAGTTAATGGGCCCTCGGTCTCGGTACACGCTACAGGACAACCGATCGGGATTTTGATATTCTTCCTCAGAACATATTAACCATTACCATATATAATCCTTTACCATCAACCTTTACCAACCATTACCATATACCCTCTACTGTAGCAGTTATACCAATCCCGCTTCAAAATTCATTTCCAACCGTTCCCATAAAAATCATAACCTTGATGCAATACATATCACTACTTATTGATGAATGTGATGCAATGAAATTGAACAGTAAATTCAGTAATAGAAAACGATCATCACATTATTCATAGAAAAAATACACAAGCATAATAAACCTGATCAACACTAATATCATTCAATAAACACACTAAACACACTACTCAATTCACATACATTAGTCATGCCGTATAGTTGGAAAAATTACTTACCTTCATGTGAGTTTCAAACAGTGTACATATCTCATTAACATGCTCCTGAAATATGTAATGGTATCGAACTATTAAAAATACATTCATATAATTCGCTATTACTTATTTTTTTACCCCCGAGTTATTTTCTTGTACATATACCTATATTTATATACATGTATATACCCATGTGCATGTAAGGTTTTGGGGTTAGCGCGGAAGCATCCATGTGAATGGAATTTAAAATTTTCTTCCAAACCACTTTGAGGATCGTGGTTATGTCATTGTTGATGTAAACAATATACTATTTAAATTAATCTATATATTAATTTAACATATATGCAACACATATTTTATTTATCAACATAAATAATATTTACTGATAATAAAACATACCATGATATGCTTATTATCTTTCTTGAGCCTTTAGAATATCCTCCTTAATTTTTCCATTGTAGTAGTGCACTAAGCGTTACACCTCTAGTTGACACACTAACACTCTTTTACGAACAAATCGCTCTCACTCTTGAGAACAAAAGAAACACTTTTCTTTTCTACGATGTTTGAAGTCTTTAAAAATAAATTGGAACTATTCCAATAGAGAGATAAAAATTGTTGCTAAACTATTTTCGCTTAATCTATATATATATATTAATGTATTTGTGCATGTATAGATATAAAGCAACGTGAAAAACAAGACATTCTTGTTATTATTTCTTCTTTTTGCCTTCAATAACAAGACCTTTTTGTCATTCAACTTGAACAAGAAGTTTTGCCCAAGAAGTTTTCACTTCAACTTGAACAAGAAGTTTTGCCTTCAACGTTTGTGTATATAAATATTAACGTGAAGACATATATATATATATAAGCATTAGATTTATTTTAATTGTATCCCAATATAATAATGTCAATCAAATATCTCTCCAAATCAAATTTGGTCTCTTAAAGATTCTTTCCAAAAAATAAAATTAGGATACTTATTCAAATTAGGAATCCTAATTAAATAAAGACTTCCCTATTTAATCTTAAATATGACTCTAATTAATTTGGGTGCCAGCCTACTAAATTAAAGCTCAATAGATTAAATATTATTTTGGCATAATAATTAATTAACTATTAATTAATTAATTAACTATTAATTATTTAATTAATTTAACTTACTTAATTTTAATTAATAATTAATTAAAAATACATTTAATTTATTTAATATAAATATCAAATATTTAATTAAACAATTAAATCTTATTTTATATTTCGAATTTATTAATCAAATTAATATTTCCGAAATATCTCGAATATCCTAATCCAATTAGGAAATGCCAAAATAATCATTTATTAACTTTTAATAAACATCATCGAATTTGTAACATAGACGAGAACTATATTGTGCGACCGTCCTAGGTTCATTATCGAGTAGCAGTGGAATAATATTAACTCTTTAATATTTCATCTCTATGATATTCCACAGACCATGGGTAATCGCCTAGCAGCAAGCCATGACCCCTAGTCGATGAATGAAGTGAGAAAACATATGAACCTGTTAGAATACACTTCGAACATGTCATCTCATTCCTTCCGATATTTATGTTTCTTATCGAGTATGGATCATGGTAAGGTCTAATCCTTATACTCGACATATCTTTAAACTTTATCTTGTGGATTTGATATCTCTAAGATATCGACTGCTTTGGCCAAAGACTTATATCCACAACTTTGAGTTTACTTGAAACATCTCTTTTATTATCAAAGCTATCGGATCCCATCTTGAAGCATACATGACTTCGTACATCAATTGCTCAAGGCCATCTAGTATTTATTCAAAGGACGTGGATAGTCGAATAAGGATATACTAGTGAACCAAGAGTCCTATCGCACACATCATCATATGATCTCAGGTCAAAGGATATGATGACACTAATATATTATTACGAAGATCAATGACCTTAGATAATATTATCATGTGATATTACATTTTTGTGGTCGTGTTCGATATTTCATTCTACTAATGAAACATCTATTGTCAGTGTCCTTATGATATGAGACTCATCATTCATTCTATTAACATCATATGTCAATCTAGGCGACACACAACAATATTGGTTAAGTGATATTGTTGACGGCTGATTTTGGTCTCAGGGCAATATGGGAATATTACTCCCGAGACAATCCTCCCTCAATAGTGAATTTGTTTGGTTATGGGGGACCAAAAGCAAACTTAGCAAAAGACAAATAATACACCAATCGATAAGGAGATTTAACGTGGTTCGGTGGATTTGGATCCGACCTACGTCCACGGGCACAAACAAGATGATACTTTTATTATTCAAATGCACTTCTCAGACCGTTCTTTGTGTTTTACAAGTCAGAGCTTGGTGATTCTGATGATGATCTTTGGTTCTCTCTTTTTTCCCCCCTTAAGCATACTCTACCCTCCTATTTATAATAGTGCAGAAATCAGATTCCTTCTCATATAAGGGTTTCCTAGTTGAAACAATTTCCCTTTCCCATAAGGATTCCTAGTCAAAAACTACATTTACTCCTTTATCATACTAGGACATTGACTTACTAGTTTACCCCATGAAAGTAGGATAACTTATTATCTTATCTCATATGGATAGAATGCCTTATTTTCCCGAACATGTCTTGCCCTATGCTCGGTCTTTATGTGGTCGGTCATAATAGTCTTTTGTACTGAGAATGCTGCTGTCGACCTGATAATTGCCCGGTCATCTTGAACTTAAGTGCTCGGTCACTAACTGTAAAGTTCCCGGCCCCTTACTGTTGACTCTTTAGTGGTCGGGTCGGCATCAATAATCTTGACTGAGAAGTGAATTACATTTTTTACCCATGTCGTGTTGCTTAAATAACATAGTGCCTGAAAACACCATCAACATCTGTCCCCTAGTTCTCGGTTCCAACGAGTATGCAAGTTGGTGCCGGGAACTATATAAAGATGGTGTGCTGATCGCCTTGCTGGTGGTCGCTCCAGAAATCACAGAGAAATTGCATTCGCCATCAACTAAGTCTTCTGTTTCTATCTTCATATCCTCGGTTATTGGAGATGCTGATCCTATTCAGAACGATTCTCCACCTCAAAGCAAATTGCTTACTTGGGTCGTTCCATCAGGAGATGAAGTTCCTATTGTTGTCCAAACTAAGAATGACTCCTCCTCTGTAATATATGTACCAGAGATTTAGAGGTTCTGACCCCTGACTGATCCAATCTTGATTGTGAGGAGAACATTTTTGCCTCTGAGCTAACGATGATGTGCTCGGTGGCATGTGATCCTGTCTCGAGCTGTGAGAGATGCTCGGACATGGGGGAATGTTACGTCCTCAGTCCGAAGGACTGACTCGGTGGGACGCAACTCGACCCCGAATGAAGAGAGGCACTTGAACCTGAGGGAATGTTACGTCTCCAGTCCGAAGGGCTGATTCGGTGGGACGTAACCCGACCCTGAATGAAGAGAAACACTTGGACCTGGGGGAATGTTACGTCCCCAGTCTGAAGGGCTGACTCGGTGGGACGTACCCCGACCCCGAGCTGAGAAAGGCACTTGGACCTGGAGGAATGTTACGTCCCCAGTCCAAAGGGCTGACTCAGTGGGACGTAACCTGACCCCGAGCTGAGAAAGGCACTTAGACCTGGAGGAATGTTACGTCCCCAGTCCAAAGGGCTGACTCGGTGGGACGTAACCCGATCCCAAGCTAAGAAAGGCACTTAGACTTGGAGGAATGTTTACGTCCCCCGTCTGAAGGGCTGACTCGGTGTGACGTACCCCGACCCCGAGCTGAGAAAGGCACTTGGACCTGGAGGAATGTTACGTCCCCAGTCTGAAGGGCTGATTCGGTGGGACGTAACCCGACCCCGAATGAAGAGAGGCACTTGGACCTGGGGGAATGTTACGTCCCCAGTCCGAAGGGCTGATTCGGTGGGACGTAACCCAACCCTGAATGAAGAGAGGCACTTGGACCTGGGGGAATGTTACGTCCCCAGTCCGAAGGGCTGACTCGGTGGGACGTACCCAGACCCTGAGCTGAGAAAGGCACTAGGACCTGGGGGAATGTTACGTCCCCAGTCCAAAGGGCTGACTCGGTGGGACGTAACCCGACCCCGAGTCGAATATCTAAGTGGCCTTGGCGGAATGAAATCCAGCCCCGAGCCGAATAATCAAGTGGCCTCGGCGGAATGAATCCATCCCCGAGCCGATTAATCAAGTGGCTTTGGCGGAACAAATCCAGCCCCGAGCCGATTAATCAGGTGGGACTTATTCAGAAGGGAAGTGAATCAACCTTTTGAAGCCCTACTGAGTCCGGCACTGGCGTCCCCCTACCAGACCGGCGAAAAACGAAGACAAAACTCTGAAAAATAAAATTAAATGGCGGGGGCGACTTAGCGCTTGTCCCAAAATAAAACTTTTTACAAATGTAAACAACAGCACGGATACCTCAAAACAGCGTCCTGTCCGAGGTTTCCAAAACACAATTCTGAATCTTTCAATTCAGTGTCCCGGCGAACCAGGATTTGGATCAGGAGAGCGTTTGAATGGTAAGGGCACATCCTCTATACGTCGGGTCACTGTGGAGCCTGTGTATTGTACGAGGGCTCCTCCTTACCATGCTGGAGCAGACACACGCTACAGGGGCGTAACACATCCCCGTGCTGCGCCTATCTTGGATCCAAATGATGAATGGATCAAAAAGTGTACGGGATACTAAGGGTATATTCCTCCTTAGGTCCGGCATCACTGGAGTTAGCAATCGTCACAGGGGCATCATCATCCCCCGTGCCATGCTTTCCCACGGATCCATTACATCGGGTATGTAAGGATCAGAGAGTGTTCGAAACATTAAGGGCACATTCCTCCTTATGTTCAGTAACACTGGAGTAAGAAATCGCTAAGGGGGTATCATCCCTCCCCGTGCTATGCTTCTCACAGATCCTATGCATCGAGTATGTCCCTGAATATTCCGAGGACCCCGAGCTAACAGAGACATTTGGTTCGGGGGGAATGTCCCGTCCCCAGACCAAAGAGCATGACTCGGTGGGACGTAACCCGACCCCGAGCCGAATAGTATAGCAGCCTCGGCGGAACGAGATCCAGCCCCGAGCCGATGAAGAGGCCTCGGCGGAACGAACTCCAGCCCCGAGCCGATTGTCGAAGGGGCCTCGGCGGAACGAACTCCAGCCCCGAGCCGATTGTTGAAGGGGCCTCAGAGGAACGAACTCCAGCCCCGAGCCGATTGTTGAAGGGGCCTCGGCGGAACGAACTCCAGCCCCGAGTCGATTGTTGAAGGGGCATCGGCGCCAACTGTCCTTTGTAATGGGCGTTGAGTATGTCCCCAGTTTTTTTTATATGGCTTTCAACTTTGTTTTAAGAAAGCGGATGGAAAAAAAATTCTTTCTTTTGAAAAGAGAAGGTTTTATTCATATTTGGGGACATACTGCCCTTCTTACAGTTCTTCTGCGGGATATTTCGGGAAAAAAGCTTTACGTTGGGGTTCCTCTTTCCTGGTTGTTTCGAGGTATCAGCTTGAATTCTTTGTGATTTGGGGGTGGTTTTTTGGGCTCCATGTCTGCTCGTCGGGGGCCCTCTGTTCTTGCTGTTCTTTCTCGAATGGCCGTCCCCCTTCTGGAGATCTTTTCTTCACTTTCTACTAAGACAAATTTCCGGGCTACCTCTAGAGCGGTGGCATAATCCGGTGTTTCCTGGATTCTTAGATGAGTCCACAACTTCCCGACCTTCAAACCTCCCTTGAGACTTTCTAGCGCTTCCGATGACTCGTACGCTCCGACCTCGAGCACCAAATTGTGGTATCTTTCAATAAAATTTTTCAGGGGCTCGTCATCTCCTTGCTTCATAAGTCTTAATTCTCCAATTGTCTTTTTGGGGACGCAGACCCCCTTAAAGTGTCGAATGAACGTCTTCTTAAGTTGTGTGAAGCCTCCGATGCTCCCCGGAGCCAGACTTCTGTACCATAGGATGGCGGGTCCACCTAAATTTAGGGGGAACACTTTGCAGATGGCATCTCCTACTACTCCCTGGACTTCCATCAACAAGACAAAGCTTTCGATGTGTGATTTCGGGTCAGAGTGGCCTTTGTAGGGTGCCATGGTCGGCATGCTGAATCGCTTTGGGAATTTTGCCGACCTTATTTTTTCCGTGAGGGGAGATTCTTCCTCACTATCCCAGGCATCCCCTACATCGGTCTTGAGGCCTACTCCCCACTTGGTCATCTCCTTTTTTAACCAAGACTTTATTTCACTGCTTGTGCCGCCATGTCGTGTCTTGTGCCCCTCCGTGTGTCTATTGCCCCGGGTGCGGCGTTCCTCATCCCTTGGAATTTCCCGCACACTTTCGCTATGCTCTCTGTCCTCTCTTCTGAAGTCATGGAGACTGTCATAGGAAGGATCCGGTGATGGTCTTCCTTCTTCTTCTTCTTCCCACATGTCCTCTGTTTGTGAGTCTTTTTCTACAACTACGGATTTTATCCCATAGGGGCCCCTCCTCCTGGGTCTATCGTCTTCACTTGTGTCTATCACCCTTTTCCCTTCTGCTCTTTTATTTCTTCTCTGACTGGTTCTGATGTCTAGTCTCTCGTTGTTCGTTCCCTCCATTCTCTCCAACCGACCCATCATGGATTTCATGCTTTCTTCCATCTTTTTCATCCAGTCTGTTGCTGGACTCCCCGAAGATTGATGATTTCCGCCTTCTGCCATTGTCTTACCACGCGAACTGCTTTTTGTTGAGTTCCCCACAGACGGCGCCAACTGTTGACGGCGGATTTTGGTCTCAGGGCAATATGGGAATATCACTCCCGAGGAAATCCTCCTTCAATAGTGAATTTGTTTGGTTATGGGGGACCAAAGGCAAATTTAGCAGAAAACAGATAAATACACCAATCAACAAGGGGATTTAACGTGGTTCGGTGGATTTGGATCTGACCTACGTCCACAGACACAAACAGTATGATATATTTTTATTACTCAAACACACTTTTCAGATCTCTTTTTGTTTTTTACAAGTCAGCGCTTGGTGATTCTGATGATGATATTTGGTTCTCTCTTTTCCCCCTTAAGCATACTCTACCCTCATATTTATAATAGTGCAGAAATCAGATTCCTTCTCCTATAAGGGTTTCCTAGTTGAAACAATTTCCCTTTCCCATAAGGATTTCTAGTCAAAAACTACATTTACTTCCTTTATCATACTAGGATATTGACTTACTAGTTTACCCTATGAAAGTAGGATAACTTATTATCTTATCTCATATGGATAGAATGCCTTATTTTCCCGAACATGTCTTGCCCTATGCCCGTCTTCATGTGGTCGGTCATAATAGTCTTTTGTACTGAGAATGCTGTTGTCCCTGATAATTGCCCGGTCATCTTGAACTCAAGTGCTCGGTCACTAACCGTAAAGTTCCCGGCCCCTTACTGTTGACTCTTTAGTGGTCGGGTCGGCATCAATAATCTTGACTGAGAAGTGAATTACCTTTTTTACCCATGTCGTGCTGCTTAAATAACATAGTGCCTGAAAACACCATCAACAGATATATTATTGTCTTGTATAACAATCACATTTTACCAAGAACTTAATTTGAGACATATATAAATATTATTGACTCTCATAATCACAAACGTCTTTTGGATTAACAATATTTATTTGACATAATGTCTCAGGACAAACACATAAAAATATGGATGTAATAATGTGTAGTTAACAAATGTCTTTTACTAATAAATAATAAACTATATGACAAATATTATGCCTTAAACCATTACATCCATAATTGGTTTTAGGGCATACACTCTAACAAACTCCCACTTGCACTAAAGCCAATTGTTATGATACCCAATGCCCATCTTCTCAAGATGACGCTCTATTTGTTATTGGCTCATTGGCTTTGTGAGTGGATCAGGCACATTATCAGGTGAATGTGTTTTCTGAATGACTATCTGCCCATCTCCAACATATTCTCTTAGTATGTGATACTTTCTTTGAATGTGTTTGGATTTCTGGTGCGACCTTGGTTCCTTGGCCTGTGCTATAGCCCCATTGTTGTCACAGTTCAAAGAGAACGCTCCTTCAATGGTTGGAACCACACCTAGCTCTCTAACAAACTTCTTTATCCAAACTACTTCTTTCGCTGCTTCTGAAGCTGTTATGTATTCTGCCTCAGTAGTGGAGTCCGCAATAGTGGATTGTTTGGCGCTCTTCCAACTGACTGCTCCTCCATTACATAAGAACACTAATCCAGAGGTTGACTTATAATCATCAGTGTCTATCTGAAAGTCCGAGTCTGTAAACCCTTCCACTTTCAGTTCTGGTGATCCGTAAGTCAGTATCATATCCTTAGTTCTTCTTAAGCACTTGAGGATTGCTTTGACTAATATCCAATTATTTTCTCCTGGATCGGACTGGAATCTACTTGTTATACTAACAGAAAATGTGATATCCGGTCTTGTACATAGCATGACATACATGAGACTACCTATGGCAGAAGCATATGGTACTTGACTCATGCATGCTCTTTCTTGAGGTGTATTGGGACTCATCGATCTAGATAGATGAATTCCATGCCTACAAGGCAACAAACCTCTCTTAGAATCCAACATATTGAATCTCTTGAGCACATTTTCTATGTACAGACTTTGGGACAAACCAATCATTCTTCTTGATCTATCTCTATAGATTCTTATGCCAAAAATGTAGGTTGCTTCTCCCAAGTCTTTCATTGAGAATGTTTTAGATAACCATACTTTGACTGAAGTCATCATAGCGACATCATTTCCCAATAGTAATATGTCATCCACATATAATATTAAGAATGTTATGGCGCTCCCACTGACCTTTTTGTAAACACAGGGCTCATCCACATTTTTGATGAAACCAAATGTTTTGATCGCAGCATCAAATCATAGATTCTAACTCTTAGATGCTTGCTTAAGACCATATATAGATCTTTGCAACTTACATACTTTATGACTATTATATTTAGATGTAAAACCTTTTAGTTGTTTCATATAAATTTCTTCCTCGAGAAATCCATTTAGAAAAGTTATTTTTACATCCATTTGCCAAATCTCATAGTCAAAGTAAGCTGCTATAGCTAAGAGAATTCTAATGGATTTTAGCATAGCTACTGGAGAAAAGGTCTCCTCATAATCAACTCATTGTTTCCGAGTATATCCTTTTGCCACTGGTCTAGCTTTATAAGTCTCTACTTTTCCATCATTTTCAATCTTTCTCTTGAAGACCCATTTACACCCAATAGGACCAATTCCTTCAGGAGGATCAACAAGTGTCCATACTTGATTGGAATACTTGGATTCCATTTCAGAATTCGTAGCTTCAAGCCATCTAGAAGAGTCAATGTCTGACATTGCTTCTTCATAGTTTCTTGGGTCATCAACATGAACCTTTCACCAATCATAAAAGATTCAAAATCTTGTTAATTGACTAGGTATATCTCAGTGGCTTGAGAGATTCCTTAAGTGATCTACGAAGTGATTGTGTTTCTTGAGATGCTTCTTATTCTACTTATTCTGGTTCCTTCTGAGGTGAGTCAATTCGTTTTCCAGAATCCTCTTCTTGAGAGACTTCCTCATCTAGGTCCACTTCTTTTCCAGTACTTCCATCTTGAACCAAACGGTCCTCAAGGAATGTAGCATTCCTACTAACCACTATCTTGTGATCAGAGGGAATGTAGAAGTAGTATCCCATCTAATCTTTGGGATATCCTATGAATTGAGTTTTTTCAGATCTTGAGTCTAGCTTTTCTGTAAAGACACCACAAATCCAGTTTTACCGTCTTGTACTGTTAGTATCGGGGCATTCATCAACCGCTCATTCAACTTTTGGAAGCTCTTTTCACACTTCTCATCCCATATGAATCTTACATTCTTCTTAGTCAGAGTTGTCAAAGGTGTAGCTCTTTCGGAGAAATCTCATACGAATCATCTATAATAGTCTGCTAGCCGTAAGAAACTTCAGACTTCTGTAACGTTCCTTGGTGTTGGCCAACTTAAAACCATCTTTATCTAGTTGGGGTCCATTGATATCCCTTCACTGGACACTACATGCCTAAGAAGGCCACATGTTTCATCCCAAAGTCGCACTTCTTGAGTTTGGCATAAAGTCTATTCTCCCTCAATATTTGTAACGTGGCACGTATGTGCTCTTCATGCTCCTCTTGAGTATTCAAATAGATCAATATATCATCGATAAAGACGATGATAACTCGATCAATGTAGTGTTTGATCACTGGATTCATCAGATCCATAAATGTTGACGGGGCATTTGTCACCTAAACGGCAACACCAGAAATTCGTAGTGGTTATACCTTATTCTGAATGTTGCCTTCCTCACGTCATCCGCCTTTATCCTCAACTGATGAAACCTCGATTGTAAATCAATCTTAGATAATACGGTATTGCCTTGCAATTGATCGACTAGGTCATCGATTCTTGGTAGGGGTACTTATTATTAATTGTTACTCTATTTAGTTCCCAATAGTCGATACATAATCTTAACGACCCATCTTTCTTCTGTATAAATAATACTAGGGCTCCCCAAGGTGAAGAGCTAGGCCGAGTAAGTTTATTATTCATAACACATTTAACCATTATCATTGTTGTGATATTTTATATCGTACCGCAAGTGTACGGTGTCAAGTTTTAGTATAAATCAGTGAAAGAGTGTCGAACATTCAGAGATTGTGTTAACTCGCACTAAGTACTATAATTGGTAATCATAATTTTATTTAGAAAATAATTTATAAAGATTAAACTAAATAAATAAGATACAAAGATATTTGAGTATGAGAGCCAATATTAGAGAGATTCTAAATCTGATTTCACCTAATTATCCCCTATGGAATTGTTATGCCATTCAACTCTTATTCAATTGCTTTGTTTATAAGTCGAGAGTCCTAAGTATTCACTCCATCTCCCGAGTAACAGTGAAAATATTATTAATTGTAGACTTCGATATCCCTATAAAAATCTAGCAATCAATAACTCATTACGCCTTATGATTATGTATTAACGACTTCAAAGAAACTCATATATCCTCCCGGACTCTATAAGATTCCTAGGTTATATCCTCTAGATCTATTCAAAACCCCCTCTCCCGAGTGATAGATTTCAAACATTCATAATCATATTTGTGGCCAGCAAACAAAAGCATTAAACGCAAAAGAATATAAATAAACTTAAATCAAACTTTATATGAATTAAAATAGCAAAACAACACATAAGTTCAAGCATCAATTACATCATCATCCTCTAGAATTATGGAGTAGTTCATGACTAAAGATTAAAACAATTACAATAAGGTCATGAACATGGAAATCATTAGAGTTCTAAGGAAGAAATAAGATGATAAAACCCGAATTGAATCCATTCCTCTTCGGATGTCAATGCCTTTGTCTCTTATTGTCTCTCTTCAATCCTCCTCCTTGAAGCTCTCTAAAAATATGTGTTTTATGACTTTATGTTCTGTATTTGGCCTCCCTCTTGAGTCTTGGATGAGCTTATCTATTTATAATAAAGCCTTGAGTTCATTGGTACATGAAAACCCTAAGATTTGGTGATTTTGGGGGCTACGGGGCACCGCATCACTGGTCTTTGAGCGTCGCGGCGCCCAACTCGCGGGGTGCAATGTATGGGACTGGTTTTTCTAAGGGCGCGGCGGCGCCAGTGCCTACACTTGACTAGATCTCATCGAGTACATGTAAATCGATATATTATGGGTCTCATAACTCTTTCTAGATAAAAAATTATAGTTTTTTTAAATTCAGTGCGCAGCTGATGCTGGTTTTACCAGTTCTTGAGTCCGATGCTCCCAATGGGTCCCGAAACACGCGTATTTATTTCATTATTGATGTTCTAATACTTCCTACAAATAAAACATAAAAGAATTACAAAATATATTAAATGACACGGAATCTAAGAAAATAGTAAGCTAAGAATGCCGGAATAAGTGAGTATAAACCACACTTATCAATCATATATAATCATTTACCATCAACCTTTACCAACCATTACCATATACCATCCCCTGTAGCAGTTATACCAAGCAAGCTTCAAAATCCATTTCCAACTGTTCCCATAAAAATCATAACATTGATGCAACACATATCAATACTTCAATAGTTTATGTGTTATGCATGATGAATGTGATGCGATGAAATTGAACAGTAAATTCAATAACAAAGTACACCCATCACATTATTCATAGCAAAAATACATAATTTTAATAAACCTAATCAACACCAATATCATTCAATAAACATACTAAACACACCACTCAATTCACTTACATTAGTCATGCCGTACAGTTGAAAAAATTACTTACCTCTATGCGAGTTTCAAACAGTGTACCTAACTCGCCAACCTACTCCAAAAATATGTAACCATATCGAACTAGACCCGGCCAAGGTTCTGGTTCCGGAACCGAACCGGAATGGGACCGGTTCGGTTGGGGTTCCACCCCAACTCGAACAGGTCCGAACCGGTGGAACCGTACGGTTCCACCGGTTCGGACGGTTCCTGTTGGAACCGTAGGGTTCCAACAGGAACCCTACACCCCCAACGGCTAGTAGCCGTTGGGGCTCCCTGCCCAAATAAAAAAAAAAAATTAAAAAAAATATATATTTATTATATAAAATATAAATTACTAATGTACCCCTAATAACTGTAATAAAACGGTTATATTTAGGGGAATTTTTGGTATCAAAAAAATTCTAAATTTCTATAAATAAGATTCTTTTATAATAATTTCATCACACCAAATTCTCAACTCTCTCATTTTGATAATGATGATTGATAATTGTAAAATTATAATTTACAAAGGGGATAAGTCTAAAAGACTAAAACTTGTAATGGAACTACGTGAGCTTTGATTCCTTTCACCCTTGGAGGATACGTAGACAACTTAAATTTTTAAAAATTTAAGCTCAAGCTCTTCAATATAATAAATTTTTTTTATTTATAAAATTCATTTCATTTATTTTTATTAATTTTCAAAAAAAAAAATAAAAATAAAATCTTTGAACCGAACCGAACCGGAACCGAACCGTTCGGTTCCGGTTCGGTTCGGTGTTTTGGTTCCACTTAAGTGTGGAACCGGAAACCGGCCGGTTCGGTTCGGTTCCGAACCGGAACCGAACCGCCGGCCGGGTTTATATCGAACTATTAAAAATACATTCATATAATTCACAATTACTTATTTTTACCCCGAGGTTATTTTCTTGTACCTGTACCTATATTTATATACATGTATATATCCATGGGAATATGTTTAAATGTTATTATTATTATCATTTATTTATTTATATATTTACACATGTACATATATTTTCCACTAGCATTATTACTATCAATAGTGCAATGATTACTTGTCTTATTTATTAGTTTATTTACTTATTATTAAATAAAATATTAATATAAGGCTCAATAAAATAAAATTGAGAGTTTGGCTTCATGGCTTGCTGACAGAGATCTGAATCTCTGATTGCCAAGCGAAGTCAGTGACTTCTCTGATCATGATGTCTGTTTGGACAATCAGATGTTGAGATTTTTACTCATCATCTTGGCGTGGCAATTTTTTTTTTTTTTTTTGTAACTCTGAAATTCCTGCCATAGTGACAAGATTTTAATCTTCTCTTACAAACTTTAAATCTCGAGTCTCTATCTTCCCCAAAAGGGATAGTGATAATAATTGAAGCAATAGAAAAATGGAAATACTCGCTAAGGACATTCGTTAAGAATTTATTTAATGAAAATTTTGATGGGAAAATGAAAAAAATTATTAATATTTTGAAATTTTTTTTCATTCTCCATAAAAATTGTATCAAAACTTTCCTTAAATTAATTATTAACGAGTACTCTTAGGATACTCATTAACATAAATCTATAGAAAACATGAAGCCTTCCCAGTAGTGGTGAGCTCACTATAGTCAATAACGTACCCAAAAATTCAATCATTTACTCTCATCAGTATATTATTCTAATATCCGAGAGTGCTTTGGCACTATAGGTAACTCCTAAGGCACCTATGTGTATTTATATTGATGTTCCACCTTTTCCTAGTAGGTTGGCAAAGAATAAGAAAGAGGAAGAGGAAAATGAGATTTTAGATACCTTTCTAAAGGTGCAAGTCCATCCTGGATGCCATCAAGCAAGTTTCTCGCTATGCCAAGTCCCTCAAAGAGTTATGTACCGATAAGTGTAAGCTAAAAGGTGATGAATTGGTAAGTATGAGGGAGATTGCTGCAAATGAAGCTACCACCCTAGGAAGCTTCAATATTCCATGCACTATTGGAAACACCAGGTTTGTAAAAGCTATGCTAGATTTAGGAGAATCTATTAATGTCATGCCTTATTCTATTTATGCTTCTTTAAATCTTGGGCCCCTTAAAGAGACTAGTATATTTATACAACTTGTTAATCATTCTAATGTTTATCGACAAGGAGTTTTGGAAAATATTTTGGTGCAGGTTAATAAACTAGTCCTTCCTGCGGATTTTTATGTGTTTCATATACGGGATGATGGATGCTCTCTGCCGACCACATTACTTTTAAGGAGACCATCCATGATAGATATGCACAAGAGAACTCTTACGATGGAGTTTGATGGTGAGGTCATACACTTCAACATCTTTGAAAACATGAAGCATCCAAATGAAGTACAGTCTTGCTTTACAGTTGACGGAATTGATCCCCTAAATCGACAACCTTTGAAGTCAACTAGTAATGATGCATTAAAAGTTGCTAAAAGAAAGATCCATGAGCTTAAAGAGCCCAAAAAGTCAAGGAATGAATATTATAGTAAATTGAGGCCTTCAAAGATGAAAGTTGTAAAGAATGACTTGACAAAACCTTCAAATGACACATTTGTTAAGCGCTTTTTGGGAGGCAACCCAAGTTTTCATTCTTTTTTATTTATTATTTATTATTTATTTGCGTTTGATTATCCAAGTTTCACTATAAGTTCGAGGGTCGCTGCTTTGGCATAGCTAAACGAAGGCAACTTGTTTGCCCTTTATAACATGGGGAGTATTTTCTTTCCCTTACCTCTATTTTTCTCATCTCTTAACATTGAGGACAATGTTAGATTTAAATGTGGGGGAAATTTTTATGAATATTTGTTAGTCTTCATTTGTTTTCCGTATTTTCTTATTTAAAAAATAACTAGGTCCTGTTAATGACTATAGTCCAATGATAAAAACTTGATTGTCTAAAACCAATGACTCTTAGGAAAGAATAAGTGTGTTTTGAATCTTTAATAAATTTGAGCATGTTAATCTTGTTGAGACTAAAAAATTAATCACTTTAAAAAATCCTTAACTTTTTTGAACTTCGATTGGTTGGCAATATAGTTAGTGGATGGAACAAATCTTTAACCTTAGTGTGGGAGCCAACACCAGTAAACACGAGAGTCATAGGCTTATAGACGAGGAACACGTACAACTACAACGCAGGTCGCTAGTGAGCTCACCACTACTGGGAAGGCTTCAGGACCAATCCCCACCCTCCCAACCCTCGTTAGACAACAACAACAAAGATGGACATCATTGATCGCCTAAAAATACTCCCAAAAACAAATGAATGCGTAGTGGAAGAAGACCGAAACATAAAATCTCCAGACTTAGTACAAGAGCAGAATAGAAGAGGGAGATAGATCTAAGTAAAAGATTTAGGAAAGAAGTTGTCTAGATGGAGCGATGAAGAGATAAAATAGTAATCAAGCAACAACGGAAATACAAAAGAACCAGCATTAAACATAACTAGGGATATGTAAAAGAAGATATCATTTGGATAAAGAGACAGAGACATAGGCCACAAAAGTTTAAGGCATAAATTAGAGCAGGAAAGAAGACAAATGACAACAAGTAAAATGTTTGGAGGTGGAACTTTCGATGGTTAAATACTAAAATAAACTTTTAATGGTTAAGTTCAGTAGTACTACAAAATAATAAGCTTTCTAAATGTCGAAATAAGACTGAAATTCTATCAGATAAGAAACGGAAGGAAGATAGCGAGTATAATCCATAAGTTCTCATGCAATGTACCTAGCTAATAAACAAGGCGAAGTACGACTTGGAATGGATTTATTAAGGTATAACATAGAGACGACAAAAAAAAACTAGGTATACGAATATCGTTGAGATGAGGGCAACACCTGACATAATAAAACTATAGGAATAACTGAAGTAAGATATTTTTAAGTATAATCAGGCTAAGAGAATAAGTCGGTGCAAATGATGGATAACCGGATTTATATTAGCAATGAATTTAGAGGTAGAGATAGAAGAACTTAGAGGACAGAGCCCGTAAGTAGTTGAAAGTTAACGAAGAGGAAATAGACAGCTAAGTAGTTAAATTAAGAGAATAAATGCCAAGGTCAGGTTGAGTAGATGGAATTGGAGATGTATTAAATATGATCATTTTTACTAGCGACAAGGATTGTCCTTGTATATATTTATTCCAGAGCTATGATAGAACGCGGAGAAACCTAATGATAGGAAGCATAATCACTTTTAAAAATGTGAAGGCGTTAGATAAGAAGCAATTGAAGATACACTCAGTAAGGCCATTAAAGGAGATATATTCACTACAAGAAAAAAGGCTTTTACTGATACTAAATTAGTGTCAGTAAAGGGTTTTACTGACACTATATAAATGTGTCAGTGTTGCCGCAGCCAGAAATCACTGACACTAGTTTCTAGTGTCAGTGATTCTTAGTGTCAGTAAACGTTAATACTGTAGTATCAGAAAATTATTGACACTATGGTATCAGTAATCTCTCACACTATTTTAGTGTCAGTAAATTATTGACACTATATCATCAGTATTTAGTGATACTATAGTGTCAGTAAATTTTGTTACTGCAGTATCAGTATATCGCATATATTTGATTTTTAGTGTCAGTAATTATTGTTACTATAGTATCAATATCCGTCAATATCTTTTAAAATTTAAAAATCGTATTATTTCACAATTATATTTCTTATTTTTTGTAATTAAATTATATATATATATATATATATATACCAACTCAATGAAATAAAAAACTAAAAAATTACATTTATATAAAATTCGCAATATAATAGATTAATCGTATTAATCAATTCAACAGTATCACATGATGAATACAAAAACTCCATAGACAATCTTTAAATTAACATATATATATTTCAAAAACTACTCTTAAAGTCCCATCAAAATGTCATGCCCCCACCAAAATTCATGATACTTGTTGAGAAGCCTGCAACAATCCCCCAACAATATGATATCTGGCACAAAATCTGAAATTATAACCAAATGTTAAGAATTAGATGGACTTCAAAAAAAAATCGATATCTTCATAAATAAAAACATTAAAACTGAAATAAAAACATAAAGCACTTATTGACAATAACCATACCAACAACCTAAGAGCATGCATATAAAAAACCAAATGGCATCCATAATAACAAGTTGTATCTTTCATACCGCTACATAATCACCAAAACAAACAAATCAATAACACACACACACACACACACACACACATATATATATATAGACGGACATAAAACTGAAATAAAAGGATCTCATGAACCAGATGAAGTTTATCAGATGACATGATCTAATACTGTTTCCAAATGCAGGAAGCAAATCAAGATGACAAGATAGTTGTTCATTATGGAATTCCTGGAAACTAAAAGTTCAAAGCTCAAAATGTACTAGAATGTAACATTCCAGGTAATTGCCATAAAAATAGATGAGATAAACATGTTAGATCTCAATATATCAAATACTGCTTCCATAGCATTCATGCTGCACCTCAAAGCACATCAGATGACAGGTGCCATATCCCCCAAAGGTTTCAACAAGTATCAATCAGAACATGGCAAAACTTCATCAGGTAAAAAACTATCTCCAAGTTCATGTCTGACATAGAGAACATCGAGACACTGTTAATAGAATATTTACATCATGATGTTTTAACTTTCAAGTCTCAAAGCAATCTTACCCACTAGCAAAACTCACAAATAAAACAAATTAACCCACCAAATTAAACCCATCAGGGCATAAAACTGAAATAAAAGATATGATTTATATTGCTTTCACTGAAGTAAAAAATCTGGGGAAAAAATTCTAAGCTAAAAGTAGAAACAAGAATGTATTAATTTACAGAAAAGAGAAATACCATACTACTTCATTAACTCAACGAACAATAGCTATGTTGTCCTTGTCATTTGTATTCTGCAAGAATAGAAGATTTCCCAATATGTCATGAATTAAAGTGAAAAAATAGGAAGTAATAATCACATCTGTAAAACATGTCCTTGTAATTACCTCTTCATTATACTGTGTGATTATATGTGCAACATATATTGCCCAATCATCACGGAGTTGCGTTATATCTTCCAGAGTGTACTCATTAATCCCCTTGAACTTTAAAATATTTATAAGTTAGAATTTTAAACAGTAAGATATCTTAATTTACTAGTGATAAAACTTAACTATTGTTAACTTACATTGTCTTTTAGAATGTTCACATTTGTTACAATTTGCTGCATGTATTTCATCACATAATAACCGCATTCAAAACTTCCAGGCTGCATTGGACACTATAAAAAAGAATTATCATATCAATATTAGTTCATTTAGACATATTCTAAATATTCTCATTGTTGCATATCACAAAAATATATATATATATCATAACTTTGTACCTTCACAGATACCCAAGTCACACTACCGCTCTTATTATTAGAATGTAAAGATTGATACACTCTAATTCCCCTACAAAAAATTATAATTGGATATCATATAATAATGCAACAATAAACCCAATGTTAAAATAAAGAGAAAACAACTATAACTTAACTGATTAACAATTTGCATCAACTCATCAGTAGGATTATTCCCCTTAGGATCCAGATAATATATCGTGCGTCGTACTATGTCAATTGCAAGAAGCACCCAGTGAAAGCTAAATAAGAAAGAAAGGGTAATAAAAATCATAATATAGGCTGAATCTAATCGAGTATTATGTTTGATTAAATACCCATTAACGAACGAGATTCATATACTCTAGGCTAATAATCAAAACGAAATATGAAGTTTCACAGAAGAATCAGAAAATGAATTTTTAATCATGTGATAAAAAAAAAATTGAAGCTATGATCAGATCCAAGTACAGCGGAAATCGAAGACCCATAAAGAATAAGAACTGACCGGAACTGGGTACGAGCGATTGTGACGAAGTGAGAAGCTTTGAGACTGATCTCAGCCCATTGTTCAACGCCATGGCTTCTTCTTCTTCTTCTTCTTTTTTTTTTTGGCTCCTTTTCGCTTTGTAGAGACGACGACGAACGATGAGTGTGTTATTTTGGTAATGAGAGGAACCCTAAATTACTAAGATTGATTTGGTAACTACGGTTCAGGTTTTGACCCGACAAATACATATATATTTTTATAAACCGCGGTTTAAGGAACAAAAGTCACGATTTGGCCCAGTGGTAAAGCCTTACAATAAAAAAAAAATTTATATCAATGGTTACAATTTCGAGTCCCAGCAGACTTAAGGAAATAATTTTTTTTTTTTAATTTTTTTACTGATACTAAGGTATCATTAATTACTGACACTAAATTTACTGATACTCTAGTGTCAGTAATATATGCGAAAAACGTCACTTCCGCGAGGTGTTGGTTCGACTCCAGACGACTACGCGTTTTTTTTTTTTATTTCTTACTGATACTATTGTAATAGTAATTACTGACACTAAAATCGCTGATACCATAGTGTCAGTAATTATTGATATTTAAGTGAAAAACACGGAAATAGGCCCATTTACACGTCGTTTCTGACACTTTTAGCCTAGTGTCACTAACCTTAGTGTCAGTAAAGGCCTTTTTTCTTGTAGTGATTATAAAAAGGAAATGGAGAACTCGAGGTATACTTTAAGTTAAAGGAAGCGAAGATTATCAGCTGTAGTACAAAGTACAATATCGATACATTGAGTGTGAAGAGTAGCAGAAGTCTCAAGTGATATTATGTCCAAATTAACACGAATGTATTAGATTCATTTAAGGATATTACAATTTAAGTATTGAATAATGAGATGAGTGATTTTCTAGGAAATCTAAAGATGTATTAAACCCTTAAAGAAAAAGGGGAGATAAAACAAAAGATAGGCATGGATTATCAGATATAAAGAAGTAATTCACGTAGGTACCTCGGACTATAAGAGGTTCAGGATTTCTAGTACATCTTTTGGATGCCGTAATGTATAGAATGAGAGATAGATTAATTTATGTATAAGGAGTTTTATGAAGGATTTACACCTCTACGTAGACGAGATATAGTATACGGCCCTTGCTTCCACACGAGAAAGAAAGGTTCCAAAGAAACTTTCAAAGGGTTAAGCTTTTAGCCATAAGAATCAGATATAGAATACCAGGATAAAAAATTCTCAAGAGTCATAATATTGAGTTCTTAAGTAGGATAGTAGAAAGCAAGTAAAGGAAGATAAAAGTAACAAAGACCAGATATCTTCAAACCAATAGGGACCTAAGAAGTTCAACATTAGAAGGGATTCGAGGACGAATCCTATTTAAGGGGGAGAATTTGTTGCACCCGGTAATCCAGATGACTTGTATGTTGTCATAGGCCGATGACTATTAAGTTATCAAAGGCATGATAAATGATGAAAATCATGTTCAAGCATGTATGTGCTCATGGAAGGACTTTTTGGACATTCGGTAAATTCTTCGCAATTCCGATACGAAATTCATTCCAAGATTAAATCCAAAAAGCCCGTGGTATTTGGACCATAACGTTTTCATACGATCTCCGATTTTTATAGACTCTATATCATAGGAAAGATAAGATCAAGACCTACAACTTTTGCTTTTTAAATTTATCTAAATTCGAATTAGAAACAAGTCACAAATCGATATTTCTGCGACAACTACAGTAAATTCGGGAATGACCTAGATTTGGGGTGATGTGGCTCAATCCTAGCCACCCATTTCAAAATAAAAATCAGACCCCTTGCCTATAAAAGGGCACTATTCCCTCATCTTCAAAAGCCAAAAAATGTGAAGGGCTTATGAAAGCCTTCTCATGCCAATTTTTCTTCTCATCTTCATTTTTTCAAGTCATTTTGACCCATTCAAGCTTCATTTAAAGCTTGGTAAGTTTCCTTTTTCTTTCTATCTTCTCAATTTTCAGTTTTGAACAAAGGAATTAAAACCCACAATTCACACCTTGTAAACCCTAAGGTTTGGTTTTGCTTAATTAGCATTAAGAACATTGTTAGCATATATTTTGGAAGGTGTTGTGATAGTATTAACATAGAAAGAAGTTCTTGTGCATATGAATGTGATGGAGGATTATGTTTTGTGGTTTGATAATACTAGAATAAATGGGTGTGTGTGTTAAGTTGATGATATGAAATGGGTTGTGTCAAGTTGAATTGAAGTTTAGATAATGATCTAAGTAAGGTGTTAGAATGATGGTGTTGGAATTGCACTTGAGAATTGGCTATAGAGAAATGAATGATGGCCTGAAATCAGTCCAGCGTCGCGACACTGAGCTTGAAGTTGCTCTCTGTTCAGTCCCGTTCGTGTGAGTGTCGTGATGCCAATGGTGAGCATCGCGACGCGGATAACAGAGGAAGCTCAATGCCTTGTTCTGTTGGGTGGATGTCGCGATGCGCAACAGTTGGTGTCATGATGCGTGTGGGAGTCACAAGGCCCAACCCATGCGGAAGCAGAGGATGCTCACTGGTCCAGTTGCATGTATGAGTGTCACGACACCCAAGGGACAGCTTCGCGATGCGTGACCAGAATTTCCCAGAACTGATTTTAGTTCATTCTAGTTTCACCCTAGCATGTTAGAAGCCACCCTAAGGGTCTCGTATCAGCTCACATAAATACATTACATCATGACCCAAGAATGATATGCCATGTAGTGATAGCAATTGTTTGAATTAAGAAATCTCACAGCCTACATTCTAATCAAGTTTATCAATTATTGATCATCGCAGAAACCATAATTTTATTCAGTAAAGTGAGTAAGGCCAGAGTGGAACCTTTTCCCAAACTGACTTTATTTAATCGTTTTGATACCATACTTACTTTTAAGCACATAGTGCGTTATCCAGATTTTATTTTAGTTGTTTTAAGAAAAAACATGTTTCAGAAAGATAAGTTTGACTACAGTTATTTTACGAATGATGATGTTTTTTGAAAAATTAATTTTCAAAGCTTGAGTTTTATGATTCTTCAAGGCATGAGAGAAAAACCCACATCTGTTGTAACTTGACACATATATGGAATTGACGGACTCAGATATCGTGTGCACACGCAGTTCAGGACTAGAGATGACATATGCCCCTAGATCCCAGATTCAGAGTTTGGAGGGTAGCATAGATCCGTACCCCGGCTCCAGATTTATGGCTTGGGGACGGTAAGACATAACGGCCCAAGACCACCAGATATTTGTGTACAGGAGGGACGCCCCTAAGCGTCAGATTTTGCGTATGGGGGGACGTCAATACGTAACGCCCCCATGCGCCAGATATTCAGATACAGATTTCTCATATAAAGATTTTTCAGATGTAGATTTATCGGAAATAGATTTTCATAAAAGGATTTCTAGAAATAGATTTTCAGAAAAGATGAGTTTTATAAAAGAGATTTCAGAAAAGATTATTTTCTGGGAGGATTTCGGTTTTTAGAACTATGAATTTTCAGAAAAAATCAGTTTTCATTTTAAATCGTCCACTCACCAGATCATTCAAACGATCTAACACATTATTCCTAGTTTCATATTTTACAGGTATACCCGGAGGACGAGCTCAAAATGATGGATACTGATGGCAGTTACTCGAGGGTTCGAGTCTACCAGATCGAGTCACAGTACAGTCGTAGTCAAGTAAAGTCTTGTATTTGATACATGTATAGTTGTGAGTGTGTGTATAATAAGTCAAGATGTTCATTATTAATAATTGTAGAAGAATTACAATTATATATATAGTTATCAGTATTAAAGTTCTCTGTATGTTGTTGTTTAGGCCATGGTCCCATTATAAGTCACATTTGAGTCAGAGTTGTAGTAAGGATTTCAGTCAGTAAGTCAGAGGCTCAGGGGGATGGATCGGTCTATCCCATGCCGGTAACATCTCCAGGAGAGGGATGTTACAAAGATGGTATCATAGCATGATCTAGGGAGTCAGTAACTGCAGTGGGCAGAGTGCTGGGGTCTTGTATACGTAGTATTCCCGGGATACTAGTATGCGTGGCACTACCTCTCCAGTATCCGATCCCCAGGTATGTCCTCAAGCCCTATAGAAAGGTTAGTAAGAATTTCCAAAGCTAGTTGAATTTTTACTTCTAATGAAAGCAACCATGATCCATATTCTAGCTGAGAATCCTTTCGTAGTTATCTCGATTTACTAGCAGAAGATCAAGACAAGTTACGAAAATAGATAGTCCAGTTATAAGAATCTCTACCCAATAGAGTAAAAGAGAAAGAGAAAGCTAAAATAAAAGTACGATGTACAAATGCTCAGAGTAACCAGAAGCAATTAGAGGTAAATATACAAAAACATATAGATAAGGAAGTACCATAACCTATAGTAGTAAAGAGAATAAAATAAACATGAGCAAGAGAAAAATGTTAAGTAGACTTAAGTAAGGTTCCTTCCATTCTCGTAAGATTCATTCCTTCCTACTAAGACTCGTTCTCTCATCGGAAAATTCCTTCCAGTAGACCCAATAGCCTTAAGTACCTCATTTAGATAGCAAGTTTCCCGAGTAACGAAAGATAGTCAGAAAGATAAAAGAAGTAAGAACTCAGGATTAGACGTGGGAGTTCCAATAGACAATAAATGCCAAAAAGGATGAAGAGATTCTAGATCCCTAAACCCAGACCCGCAAGCAAATAAATGAAGGTCATAAGTAGAGATGAGTAGTTACCTTACCCCCAAGAAACCCGATATATATACGGCCCTAAGCTACCCATATTCTCACCCCTCAGTAATACCGATTAAATAAATTATCCTGAAGGAGTCTATCTCATACTTATTTTACATGAGTGATAGACTCTACCAAGATATAGAGTACCAGAACGAAGACAATGATATCTATCAAGATAAGAAATCTTGTCCCAGCCTTTATCAGTATAGATAAAGATAATTATAAGGGAGTCTGACGAGATTTTCTCCTAAGACAGAAATATAAGACATTGAAAGGTAGATCACCTAGAAAAAAGACCAAGGAAATTTTTGAAGTTAGAAAGAAGAGAACCTAACATAGTTCAAGAATCTAGGCAAGCCAGCAAGAGGCTTACAGTACTAGTAGAAGTCCACATAATAGACCAAACGTAGTAGAATCCATAGATCATACCAATACCAGTAGAAATTCGTGAAAGATTAAAAGGATAAACCCATGAGATTGGAGATACTCTTAACAAGAGTACAACTACGAACATCAAGGTTAAATGACATAGTTGTAGCCTATAGTAAGAGCAGAGAGCAGAAGTCTAGAAAGAAGCCCTGAAGAATGGATCGGCACTAGTTTCAGCTGCACAATTTAGAGCCAAGAGATAGGTTATGGATATATTAAAGGAAGATGCAAAAAGTAAAAAAAAAGTTCAGTACGTACAATAACATAGAGAAGTTCAATACGTATAGTAACATAGAAACGATAATGGAGACCTCAGAATATGTAATAAAAGTTGTGGAACCCTAAAACATGGAGTAGTCGACCTAGGTCCTGGAAAAACGAATGACAACTCTTTCTTCCAGTAGCCCCGACTCTAGTACGTATATAGACACCTAATCAGACCATCACCGAGCTTAAGTAAATAACGAAAATGCGTATTCACAGATCTCTATTGAATGCATGTACTCACCATCCAACTTAAAGTCCGGTAAGGAGAAGAACCGGTATAGAAGAATATTTGACAGAATAGACGGATCACTAAACGGCTAGATAGCCGAACCAATAAGTTCAACGGAACATAGATAAGAATCATGAGATGGAAATATTCTATATGAGATAGAATAGTTTGAAGTCACAGTAAATCAAACCCTTAAGGGAGTAAAGGCTCAAAAGAGCGAAGGAACCAGAGAGAGCGACACTCAGGAATATTGTATATGACTTATAAAAAGCCTCATCGTACTGGGATGGAAGAACTAGTAGGAGAATAGCACATGAACCAATTTTTTTAGTAGAGATGCCCTAAGCGATCGAAGTTGATGGAGTTCCCAAGGAAATAAAGACGTGAGTAGTTCAAGGAATTGAGATAAGGAGGAAATCTAAGTAATAAAGTAAAAATTTGAAGGGAGGAATAACAAAGAGAGAGTAGTAGGAGTTTGAAAGAGCATAACCTTTAAGGATGTTCTGAGTAAGAATTAGTAAGACCAATAGTCGGAAAAAGGATCAAGAGTAAAGGCGAAGAGGGAAATTCAAATAGTACTTAGCAGAAGTACCTTAGTGTGGGAGCCAACACTAGTAAACACGGGAGTCCTAGGCTTATAGATGAGTATCACGTAAAACTACAGCGTGGGTAGCTAGTGAGTTCACCACAACTGGGAAGACTTCAGGACCAATCTCCACCCTCCCAACCCCCGTTAGACAACAGCAACAAAGATGGACCTCGATGATCACCTCAAGATACTAACAGAAATAAATGAAATGCATAGTGGAAGAAAAACGAAACATAAAACTAGTACAAGAGCAGAATAGAAGAGGGCGATAGCTCTAAGTAAAAGATTTAGGAAAGAAGTTGTCTAGATGAAGCGATAAAGAGATAAAGTAGTAATCAAGCAATGATAAGAATACAAAAGAACCAGCGTTAGACATAACTAGGAATATGTAAAAGAAGATATCCTTTGGATAATGAAGCAAAGACATAGGCCACAGAAGTTCTAGTCATAAATTAGAGCATGAAAGAAGACAAAGGACATCAAGTAAAATATTTAGAGGTGGAACTGTCGAGGGTTAAGTACTAAAATAAACTTTAATCGTTAAGTTTAGTAGTACTACATAATAACAAGCTTTCTAAACGTCGAAATAAGATTAGAATTCTATCAAATAGGAAACATAAGGAAGGTAGCGAGTATACCCCATAAGTTCTCATGCAATGTACCTAGCTAATAAACAAGGCGAAGTATGACTTGGAAGGGATTTATTAAGATATAACATAGAGACGGAAAAAGAACTAGGTATACGAATATCGTTGAGATGAGGTCAACGCCTGACATAATAAGACTATAGGAATAATTGAAGTAAGATATTTTTAAGTACAATCAAGTTAAGAGAATAAGTCGGTGCAAATGATGGATAACCGGATTTATATTAGCAATGACTTTAAAGGTAGAGATAGAAGAACTTAGAGGATGGAGCCCATAAGTAGTTGAAAGTTAACAAAGAGGAAATGACAGCTAAACAGTTAAATTAAGAGAATAAATGCCAATGTGAGGTTGAGTAGGTGGAAATGGAGATGTATTAAGTATGATTGTTTTTATTAGCGACAAGGATTGTCCTTGTATATATTTATTCCAGAGCTATGGTAGAATGTGAAGAAACCTAATGATAGGAAACATAATCACCTTTAAAAATGTGAAGGCGTTAGATAATAAGGAATTGAATATACATTCAGTAAGGTCATTAAATGAGATATATTATAAAAAGGAAGTGGAGAACTCGAGGTATACTTAAAGTCAAAGAAAGCGAAGATTATCGGCTGTAGTACAAAGTAAAATAGCGATACATTAAGTGTGAAAAGTAGCAGAAGCCCCAAGTGATATTATGTCTAAATTAGCACGAATGCATTAGATTCATTTAAGGACCTTGCAAGTTGAGTCTCCAGTAATGAGATGAGTGATCTTCTAGGAAATCTAAAGATGTATTAAAACCTTAAAGAAAATGGGAGATAAAACAAAAGATGGTCATAGAGTATCAGATAGAAAGAAGTAATTCACGTAGACACCTCAGACTATAAGAGGTTGAGGACTTTTAATACATCTTTGGGATGTCCTAAAGTGTAGAATGAGAGATAGATGAATTTATGTATAATGATTTTCGTGAATTATTTACACCTCTATGTAGACAAGAAATAGTATATGGCCCTTGCTTCCACACGAGAAAGAAATGTTCCAAATGAACTTTCAAAGGGTTAAGCTTTCAGCCATAAGAATCAAATAGAGAATATTAGGATAAAAGATTCTCATGAGTCATAGTATTGAGTTCTTGAGCAGAATAGTAGAAATAAAGTAAAGGAAGATAAAAGTAGCAGAGACCAGATATCTTCAAACTAAGAAGGACCTAAGAAATTCATCATTAGAAGGGATTAGAGGATAAATCCTATTTAAGGGGGGAGAATTTGTAACACCCAGTAATCCTGATGACTTGTACGTTGTCAGAGGCCAACGTCTATTACGTTATCGGAGGCATGATACATGATGAAAATCATGTTCAAGGATGTATGTTCTCATGGAAGGGCTTTTTAGACAGTCAACAAATTCCTCGCAGTTCCGATACGAAATTTATTTCCAAGATTAAATCCAGATATCCCGTGGTATTTACGTCATAAATTTTTCATACGATCTCTGATTTTTATTAACATTATATCGTCGGAAATCTAAGATCGAGACCTACAACTTTCACATTGGATACTTTTCCAAATTCGAATAAAAAACAATTCAAAAATCAAGTTTTCCGCGGCAGCTATAATAAATTCGGAAATGACCTAGATTTGGGGTGATGTGACTCAATCCTAGCCACCAATTTCAAAGTAAAAATCAGCCTCATTTGCCTATAAAAATGCTATTATTACCTCATCTTCAAAAGCCAAAAAACTTGAAGGGCTTATGAAAGCTTTCTCATGCCAGTTTTCTTCTCATCTTCGTTTCTTCAAGTCATTTTGACTCATTCAAGCTTCATTTCAAGCTTAGTAAATTTCCTTTCTCTTTCTATATTCTCAATTTTCAGTTGTAAGCAAAGGAATTAAAACCCCCAATTCGCACCTTGTAAACCCTAGGGTTTGATTTTGCTTAATTAGCATTAAGAACATTGTTAGCATACATTTTGGAAGGTGTTGTGATAATATTAACATGGAAGGAAGTTCTTATTTGTATGAGTGTGATGAAGGATTATGTTTTATGGTTTGATAATACTAGAATAATTAGTTGTGTGTGTTAAGTTGATGATATGAAATGGGTTATGTCAAGTTGAATTGAAGTTTAGATAATGGTCTAAGTAATGTGTTAGAATGATGGTTTTGGAATTGCACTTGGGAATTGGCTATAGAGAAATTAATGATGACCTGAAATCAATCCAGCATCGCGACGTGTATGGGTTAGCGTCGCGACGCCGAGCTTGAAGTTTCTCTCTGTTCAATCTAGTTCATGTGAGCGTTGCAACGCCAATGACGAGTGTCACGACCCGAATAACAAATGAAGCTCATTGTCTTGTTCTCTTTGGTAGACGTCGCGAGGCGCAGCACTTAGCGTCGCGACGCGGGTGGGAGTACCCTTGCTTCACGTCATAGAAGAGGATGCTCACTGGTTCAGTTGTACATATGAGCGTCGCGATGCCCAAGGGACAACATCGCGACGCTTGACTAGAATTTCCCAGAACTAGTTTTAGTTCATTCTACTTTCCCCCTAGCATGTTAGAGGTCTCCCTAAGGGTCTCGTATCATCTCGCATAAATATATTACATCATGAAACAATCATGATACGTTGTATTGTGATAGCAATTATTTGAATTAAGAAATCTCACAGCCTACATTCTAATCAAGTTTATCAATTATAGATCATCACATGAATCGCAATTTCCTTCGGCAAAATGAATAAGGCCATCCAGATTCCAAATCAGTGAGTGGACCCTTTTCCCAAACTGATTTAATTTAATTGTTTTGATACCATATTTACTTTTAAGCATATAGGGCGTTAGCCAAATTTTATTTCAAGTTTTTTAAGAAAGAGCATGTTTCAGAAAGATAATTTTGATTACAATTATTTTACGAATGATGATGTTTTTTGAAAAATTGATTTTCAAAGCTTGAGTTTTATGATTCTTCGAGGCATGGGGGAAAAACCACTTCAGTTGTAACTTGACACATATATGGAATTGAAGGACTCGGATATCGTGTGCACATGCAGTTCCGAACTATGGATGATAGATGCCCCTATATCCCAGATTCAGAGTCTGGAGGGTAGCATAGATCTGCACCCGGCTCCAGATTTATGACTTGGGGGATGGCGAGACATAACGCCCCAAGACCACCAGATATTTGCGTACGGGGGGATGCCCCTAAGTGCCATATTTTTCGAATGGGGGGACGATGATATGTAATACCCTCATGCGCTAGATATTCAGATACAGATTTCTCAGTTACAGATTTTTCAGATGTAGATTTATCATTAATAGATTTTCATAAACAAATTTACAGAAATAGATTTTCAGAAAAGATGAGTTTTATAAAAAGATTTCAGAAAATATTATTTTCTGGGAGGATCTCGGTTTTTAGAACCATGAATTTTCAGAAAGAATCACTTTTCATTTTAAATTGTCCACTCACTAGATCATTCAAATGATCTAACCCCTTCACTCCTAGTTTTTTATTTTGTAGGTATACCCGGAGGACGGGCTTGAGAAGATGGATACCGATGGTGGTCACTATATGGCTCGAGTCCACCAGATCGAGTCACAATACAGTCGTAGTCAAATAAAGTCTTATATTGGATACATGTATAGTTGTGAGTGGATGTGTATAATAAGTCAAGATGTTCATTATTAAGAATTGTAGAAGAAGTACAATTATATATATAGTCATCAGCATTAAATTTCTCTGTATGTTGTTGTTTGGGCCATGGTCCCATATATGAGTCACATTTGAGTCAGAGTTGTAGTAAGGATTTCAGTCAGTAAGTCGGAGGCTAAGGGGGATGGATCAGTCTATCCCCTGTTGGAAGCATCTCCAGGAGAGGGATGTTACAACCGAACCAAGATAGTTGCATTGATCTAGGTTGGTTTGACTAATTGGATATGCATTCTTAAAGCAATGCTGTAAAGTTGGTTGATATGAGGGTGTAGGAGCGAAGCTGGGTTTACCGCTATGCCTATGACGCCAATACCATAACACTATTGGGATTACAGCCCATAGAGATTACGGATATCCCCACAGGGAGACTAACCTGTGAATAAGAGAGTCACCACCTAGTATGAAAAAATGAAATAATTTAAGACTGCACTATACCCCTCGCAAGATCCGACCTCAAATCTGTTTGGGTTCGAAATCATCTCTTACTGATGCCAGTATAATATTTATGTTTAAAAGAGGTATCCCCATAACTGATAATGCAAGAGCTTGCAAATCAGTTTATATAACATACAACATCGCAAACACAAATAATTAAAACAACCAATAAAATAAATAAATATTTGGAAGCTATTACAACAATGGCAAAATAGTAATAAAATAAAATATCGTATAAATATTTAGAAATAATTAAAGCAGTAATAAAGTACTAATAAAATGGACCATAATACATATGCAGCCAGGCCGGACAAAATTTTTTTGGGTACTTGATGTTCGAATATTTTTATTAATGTCCGATCAGACTTGATGTAAGTCCGACCAAAGGTATTGTGTGGACCATAATCGCAAAAACGTACATATGTAATAACAAATATAATAAACATGCATTCTGAATATAACACTAATGAAATAGCCATGCCCCAATGGTACGTTGAGCTGTATCTCGAGTGCGAATCATATTACCGTCTATTCGAAATCAACTATGGATCTTACGTCCGAGTTTTCATCCTATATATAATGGGATCATATGGCCAAATATCATACATGTCTGGCCGGACATGAGACAAATCTGGCCAAACATCATTCACGGATTGCACAGTGAATGGAGCATAGCATGCATATTATTGGACAGTAAAATAAACACATGTATATCACTAACTAAAGTAGTAAAACGAAACAACTAAACATGTATATAGGAATAATGATGAGTAACATAAAAATAAATAAGCATATAATTAACTAGAGAAAACAGTAAGCACAGTCTGATATGCTTATAGGCGGAGATACTGTGTTAATAACATAAACTCCAAAACGCAAAAATATTAATAAATGTGCCATCTGGTCGTACCTTTATGCGTATATTGTGGCTCAGAAGACATCTCTTATTGTTGGGTTGCTGCTGGATTCGCACTAGGGAATGTAGAAGTCCAAATTTTTGTAGCTCACATTCTCTCTTTCTTTCTCAAGGGTTTTTTAGAATTTTAGGATTTCTGTCAAATTGATTCAAAAACTAGCCTCCTCTTGTGAAGGGAGGGAAGACCCTTTTCATAGTGATAAGCCAAGGTCCAAAAAGGGAAGGGGGAACATAATCCCCTCTCTGTCTCCATTGATTACCAATCAAGATGTCAGACACAGCTCGATCGATGTCTGATTGGACGTATATTTTGGGACATACCTGATGAGCGGAAAATTTATCAATATTTACCGTCCCTTTAACTTAATATTTTGTTTAGTTTCTTGGGTTTGATGAACGTTTTGATGTGTTTTAGTTTATTTTGCAGATAAAATAATATTGGGACTTAATGAAATCATTTAGGACGAAATATGGGTCAAATAAGGGCAATTATTGGACTTGATATTTTAATTTTGGAGATTGGAAACTTGAAAGGGCGTTTTGACGAAGTGCAGTTTTGGAAATTCCAGTTTTGCGCATTTGTTGTATTTTGGGCATAACTTTTTACTCAGATATCGGATTGAGCTGATTCAAGTTCCAGATTAAAGAAGACTCAAAGATCTACAACATTGAAAGACAAAATAATTTCGAATTCTGAATATTTCATGCCCGAAATTGATGAACCAGCCAGAAGTGTGTAGTGTGTAATTATTAAAGTCACTTTCAATCATTTTCAAAGCAAAAAATAAATTAATAAATAAATAATAAAAATTATCAAATCATCACCAAACATGATAATAGATTAGTGGAGCAATTAATAATGGATTTGGTGGAGCAATTAGTGGAGTAATTAATAATTGATTTGGTGGATGATTTGATGGAGGCAAAATTTTGCCTATAAATACCAAGCCATTTCATTTGTAAAATTCATACTTTCTTCTAAGGAATTCCTTAAGAATACTAAGAAGATTATATCTTGTTTGTTTATTTATTTATAGCTTTCAGTAATTAATTTTCGTTTTCGCACTTTCTTTTATTTACTTTTCAGTTTTTACTTTCCGCAATTTACTTTTACGCACAGTACTTTTCTTTATTTAATTTTCAGTTTTTACTTTTCAGTAATGAGGAGGTAACTCCTCTTTGCTGGGGTAAAAGGTAAAACTTTTATTGCTAATATTTAGATTAATCTCCCTTAATTATAATATATAAACTAGTTAAAACCTGACTTAACGAGGATACGGCCATATTGGTCGGTTGGTAATTATTTAAATTGGTTTTAACCTGACTAAACTGGATACCGCCTGATTAGTCGGTTGGTAATTAATTATTAATTTGACTTAATCTGGATACCGCCTATATGGCTGGTTGGTAATTATCATGCAAAGTTAATATATTATATTAAGGGAGATATCTAAAATAGAAGTAATAAAAGTGGATCCTTTTACCTCAGCATTTTCTTTTATTGTAATTTTACTTATTTACTTTTCAGCAATTTACTTTTCAGCAATTTACTTTCAGCATTTACTACCTGTAAATATGTGTCGTAACTAAGCCAGTTATCTGGGGTTGTGATGAAATCCAATATCACCGGTTTATAAGAGGTTAAATTATAGTTTGGGTAATATAAATGTTTATTTATTGAGTCTTAATCCTAATGCTTTTTATTAACTGGCCATTAATAAAATTGAACTGGTAAATCTAAAATGAACTAGACATATGGATTTTAGGTTTAAGACCTTAGACTTAATAGCCCACGATCTTCCTTGAGGATAGATAACCCTTTAATAGATTTTCTTACAGGATAGGAATATACCTGTCGGGCGGGGGTAGCCATAATTGGAACTTAAACTAATGAATCTAGATAATTTGGTTGACATAGACATATGGTTCAATTGGGTTAAACTGGGTATTTGTGTCTGACCATCGACATAGGCTTACACATAATTTAGTGTTCCAGGTTAATAAATCAATATATTACCCAACTTTAAGATAACCACTTCATCTTTAAAATGATATTGGAAGAAATCACAACCCTAGATAGTTTTTAATATTGAATTTTCTTAAAATCTATTTTCGACAAATTTATTTACTTGCTTTTAAATTTAGAATCGTCACCATTTCAAATCAATCAATCAACTTGTTAGATATTAGTAATCATTTGACCTCATAAAATAATAGTTTAGATATTAAGTCCTCGTGGGATCGATATTTTTATACTACTTGAACGATACGTGCGCTTGCATTATACGTGTGTGTTTACGCCGGTCAATACCCCCGGCCAAACGTAATCAAGTCTGTGATTCCAACTATTTGAATTTTACACGTGTACTGACAGCTCGATACATGTGCGGCTGGCTATTAAATTTGAATTGTATATCTGGCCGGACATAATCAGGTCTCATAACTTTAGTAACTGAAAATCTACTCGTTCAATGATAGTTGTATTATGTCCGGTCAGATCAAGGAATATCCGACCGAATTTGCTGGCTAGAGAGAAGGTAGGCTGGAAATATGTGATGTCCGGTTGGTCTTTGGCTATATTCCCTAGAGTTCCTTTCATTCCTAGCATTCATCCTTACTGTAGGCATTGTATTTTTTCATGGACTGATGATGAGCCTCCTATAAGGACACCACATGAAACTTTTGGGGGATTGTAGGGTTTAAATAATGAAGAAGAACCATTTACATCCGTCGAATATAATCTTGCCCGACGTAACCATCACATCCGGCTGGACATAACCTAAGTAAGACTGGATATGCGTTGTATTTTCAATTTTGCAAAATGACTCAATCTATTTCCTTCATAGCCAATTTCCATAAAATCATATTCTTTCATTCTTAAACACTTTCTCCAATTATTTTTTTCCTTATTATCACATTTCATAAATATCAATTTCCCTTTTAAAGGAGATTGTTCCTTCTTAAACTAAGAAACTATCAATATAAAAGAAAAGCTTTACACAAACCAAGAGGGACCCTTATTAATCCAAATTTTGGAAGCTTGCAACTGATCATTTACCAAAAATTAATGACACACACACACACAATAAAAACACATCAAATACCCAAAAAAACCTCTTAAATCTCCCTCTCGTAGTTAAAACCAACCACCAACCAAGACTCTCAGACGTGTTCTCAGAGTTAAGCTACACCTAAGGTAAGACCTGAGGGTCCTTAAACTTTGATTCTGCACTGGACATATTATATATCCGGCCAGACATACACAAGTCATAAATTAACTCTGTCCTTATATAAGACTACATATGACAACATGCTTTCCCATGGTATATAGGATGGAAACCCAAACATAAATTTCTTAGCCGAATCTGAATGGATGGTAGTGTGGTCGACACTTGGGATACAACTCCACATACTGAGGAAGTAATGGCCCGCTTTATTTCCTCTTATCCACGAATGTCTTTTTTTCATTATTTTTATGTATTTGGCATGAATTCCTTCTCGTTTATTTATTACTTACCTCACTTGATTGTATTATTTACCTTTTTATCATTATTGCATGTGTTTCATAATTCTGGAGTATTCTGCACCTCCGGCCAGACTTCCCTCAAGTCCGGCCGGACAATACTTATCCGGCCGACCATGTCCATGTCCGGCCAACCGTAATTAGTTCTATTATTTGTTATATTAATAATTCTTGGGTGCCTACTTATCCTTATTTACTGTTTTTTATTGTTGTGTGCATTCTTTTAGCATTATGCCAGTATAAAATCGATCAAGAGACTAGATCGATTAACCGATAACTCTCTAGAATTTGATTCTAGGATACTGGATCCCAAGTAGCTAACAGATTCAGTAAACTAGCTAGCCGATTTAATATAACTTTTGTTATTATAACATTTGCATGAATATTGTTTTTGGGTTTCCTAATATGATTAGGACCTTATCTAATTAAATGGATTTATTAAATAAGGATTAAATAAGATTGAATTGCTAATATGATCGATTAAAATTCAACTCATTCAAATGTTTTGTTCTAAAAGGTTTAGGATAAATCATAACCCCATAAAAGAACAAGTTTGGGTTATTTTTTATGCGTTCTCTAATCAGAATATTTTGAATTCCATTGACGTGATTGTATTCCACAAGAGTTCAGAGAAATCCTTCATATTCTTCCTTAGCGTAAGACCCCAAACATAAACTTTGGCTCCCTTCAAGGACTAGCATTTATTAAGAGACATAACACATAATTAGATATAGAGATACCTTAGATCTCGCCTCTTTGCTTGTTTGGATTGCTATTAGAGCCTAAACACTTGGGTGGTTTGAGAGAGTCAGCAAAAAAAAAAGTTGCTTATAATTGATTATTGTTCAAGGAAGATTTTTTTCAAGAAACAAGATTCTGAGATGTAAGGTATATGATTCTAATATTTCATGATAGATACAAATATTAGGATTAAAAAATTATGTATAACAGAGAGATCATAAGCTTGGGAAGTTAGGAATTTTATTTTTATTTTTCGTTATGCAATCATTTTGGCTTCCCAACATGGTGATAGCACTAGTAAAAGGTGATTTCATCATCTTATATTGAATACAAGATTCACAAATTAGATAAGGCTTTAAGGGTAAGATCATTTATCAAACCATCATTAACCAGACGAAGACAATAATCTCACGCCAATATGACTGAATCACATATGTCATAATTATGTGTTATTTACCTTATCTGATATTTTCCCTTTTCACTTGTACATCATAACATTTATAGATGTATCCAATATATAATGACCATTCACAATTAGATAAATAGCTAGCAAAACATTAACTCTATTTTATAAATACAATAAACCATTCCTCTTATTTACACAACCATATTTGTCTAACATACACAATGAGATGATTTTCCTTATAAATCCTGGCATAAAATAACAGTCATTCAATAATATATTACAACCAGAAGGGAGATCTAATACATATGTACTAACATCTATCACGTTTAGAGAATCTTTATTCCTCATACACAACTGAACATCTCTTTTTCCAATATTTCTACTTACCCTTATAACATATTTCATAGTTAAGAAGGATACACAATGTCTAACCAACCATCAATGGTTTCAAAAAGCTAAAAAATATCAATAATAAGTAAACATATACCTAATGTTGAACTTTTCAGAGTGATAAGGAACTATGGGCAATTCTGTTTACAGACAGATCCTTGCCACAAAAAATACATTTCTCATTAGATGTTTTGTCATCAGACTTGAATATGTTGCCCATAGCGTCTAACTAGGGTGTCTTTACCGTCTCATTGAGGTTGGGGCATGGAGATATGAAGAGAAAGACTATGACAATCAAAAATTTCGTCTGCTACATTATTGGAGTAATTGCACTTGACGTTGTGACCGGACCATACCAGTTCAAGAATAGTTTGAATATGGTAGATATCGAGGCGTTGTTCACTTTTCGGAAGACTTTGGTTGGTTCCACTCAAAATGATTCTTCCTCATAAAGCCCATCTACAATGCATCAAATGGAAAAAGGTAAATTCAAGTTCGTTATTGACGACTAACTAGTCACTGTATTGGCTGATGACCAAAAAATAGGCTCAAGAAAGGTAAAAGTTATGCAACATATAGAGTCGGAACTTCAATTCCTATATATCAGTTCGATACAGTCAATTGTATCCCCATCAATACGAGGCCACTCAAAAGAATGAAGATGAGTTCACCCCGACAGAAAATACTGGCGAAGATGAAAATTCTACACTTATTTGATTAAGGTTGGATCTGTATATTAGCTTATAGGGGAGGCTCGTGCCAGTAATTCTACCGAGGCACGATTCCCTTTTACTTAGCAGGGCTTGAAAGACTACACTATAAGCCTGTTCCCTAGGATTACGTTAAGACAGAAAAGCGAAGAAGAAAAAATGAAAAAGAAAGAATAAATTGGGAGCTCGACTAGTGCGCTCGCATACTCATGTCTGAACTCTTTGAGTCCGACAACACTATATTCTATGTTGAGCAACATGGGGTGGGCAAAATAACCAAAACCAGACCGAACCAGACTGAACTAAAAATATCAATTCGGTTTATGTATAGTTAAATTGATCGGTTCGGTTCGATTCAAATCATAAACTGGACTTGTGAACTGGTCAGTTTATAAAATCGTGAACCGAACCAACCGAATTGATCGATTTGGGGGTTAATTAAAATATCCTCTTCCGGAGATACCACTGACAGGCGATAGGTTGCCCTATCACCCTCAACCTCTGTTTGAATATCTATATACAACTATTATACTAATCACAGATCATATCGTAACCTTGCAAACTATGCAATCCATGCATCACAAACATAAAGGCTACATGCCTAACTTAATGACATAAATGTAAAAATTAAACTTTCTTATTCACTCACTAGTCTTAACATACTTTTCTGTTATATTTACAGACAAGTCACACTTGTTCTTTCTTGACTTGACTCTGACTGTACAATACATACTGAACTTGACTAGATTACCCATGACAACCTTGTGACTGCAAAACAATATCAGACTCCACGAGCTTGTCCTCTAGGAACCCTGTAAAATAGAACTGGTGTGGTAGGGAGGGTGACTATTTTAAAATACTTCATGAGTGGATGATAAAACATAAAAATATACAATGTTCCGAAAACTGCATTTATGTAAAAATTAAATCAGATGTAAACATTATGTCATCATGAAAACTATTTCTTGAAAAACTTATTTCGACTGAAATTCATTTTCTTCAAACTCTGAAATCTAGTATCGTTGTTAAATGCTGGTAATTTTATCGGTAAACTACATCGTTATAAAAACTCATCATAAAACCAAATCCTTGAAAATCTCATCTGAAAACCTTTTCTCTGCAAAATTGATCATAAGATAATGTATCTCGTTCAGGACCCAACTCAACTGGATGAAGCTGGGAATCAACTCAACCGGGTATCTAGTGTTTAAGGGCGTTATATATCACCGTCCCCCTAATCACCTAACTAGTGCCATGAGGCGTTACGTATCGTCGTACCCATGAAACTGAAACTGGAGATCCAGCAATGTTACATATCGCCGACCTCTGGTCTTGAATCTGTATCTGAACTGGGGAGTCTAGGAGCGTTATGTATCGCCGTCCCCAAGCCCCGAATCTGTATCTGCCATGTGTACAAGCTCTGTTGAATCCGTCAATTCCAATATGTCTGTTAATTCCAAAAGTATCTGTCAATTCCAAAAATACTCTAAGATTGGGTTTAACCCCAATCTATATCAAAATCATCAAAAACATTTGTAAATACCAAAATAATTTCAAAACACATTTGTACTCGTAAAAGAAACATATCAAATCATCAAACTATTTTAAAACGTATCAAATCATAAGATCTTAAAAAATCAGTATAAAACATCAAAACTACTTTGGCTTATCAAGAACATGTCAAATCATCATAACTTTCGTCAAGCATCAAAATCATCTCGACTTATAGAAACATCTCAAATACTTATCAAATAGTCTCAAATAAAGTCAAACTCATAATATAATAAATATGACATAGGAAACTCAATTAGAAAGATAAAGTATCCACTCATTGTTTTAGCGCTAATCAAATTCTAATCCTCGGAGCACCTATGGTCGTTTTCAAAGACGATCTCTAAACAAACGTTATTACGTTAGAACAATCGATATTTATTACTTATCTTTCATAAAAAAAAAAAAAAAAAAAAAAATCATATCATGCATGTAACACCATTCCTTACTGAAATTAGGTCATCTAGGGTTTCTACGAATTTTACGAGGTTTGATTCTGAGTTTCGCAAGTTAAGATATCAAAATTTCAAAATCTTTCTTAAGGCTAAAAAATTCACTGCACATCGACTAACTTCAAAAATTTATTGCATTTAATTGAGAACATATCAGGGACTGATATTTTTATAGAATAATCTCCTATATGTTTAGTTTACGTACTTTTTTTACGGATTTCGATACACACACCAGAACTTTAAACATTAATCTTTATTCCATGATCAACCCTACACAACATCATCATCATCACTTTGAGCATTCAAGGATATAAACACTATGGCTGAAAATTAAATTGAATTAAGATCTCTTCCTTACCTTTATAATATTGAATACATGTTAAAGTCACTTCCCAAAGCTTGTGGATTCCTTATGCTTCTTGCTTCCCTCTTGATTTCTACATGTTAAAGTCACTTCCCAAAACTTCTGGATTCCTTATGCTTCTTGCTTCCCTCTTGATTTCTTCACTAACTTGCATGATAGAAAGTAGATTTTTTTCCTCCTTTCACGACCAAGGCAAGAAAATATCCAGGCTTTAATATTTTTCTTTCATGTTAACTAGATGAGTGTAGAATTTTCTTAGGCAATTACTATATGGGCCGATTATGATGGAAAGAAATGGGCTTATTATATATTTAGACTTGATTTGGGCTCAACAAATTTTAGTTTATGTGAATTCCAAATCCTTTTACTTAGTACACCCATGTAATGGACCCCAGTGTTCAGCTTAATTTCGTGAATAAAATCTGTATACCCATTTAAGTCTAACCCGCTTTTTCCTCAGTCCTTAATCTCTTATATTTAGTAAATTATTATTCTAAATCACCGTTATTTAAGTTGAATTATTATATAAAATTTTGTCATTACATTAATTCTTCTGAAAAATCAGTTCGGTTGCCGAATTATTAAAACCGAACCGAACCAAATCAGTTCAGTTCGATTCGATTTTAAATGTTCAATTTACTTCGATTCTTAAATTCTTGAACTGATCAATTTTTAATTCGATTTGGTTTGATTCACTCCAAAACCAACCCGACCTCTGCATACCCCTATATGCTTTATTGGTGGTGGGTTCTCTACCATTTCTTCTGCTCATCGTACCCAGTAAAAGATACACCTCATTGGCTTATTTTCCATCTTCCCTTCGGACTTGCCATAATCCTTCGAAGAAGAAGCACCCTTATTTCAGTTTTCATCTAATATGCGTGTCAACGAATTAGTAGTTGACATTTTTTCCTTAGCGAAACATTTCACATTCATTAACACTGTATAGATAATGACAATTTATTACTTGAATTCTTCAATGGAAAGTGGATCCATAAAATTTAACTCAGCCTTACACTTTTTGACGATATTAAGTAGACAACTATTTATCAATTTCATATCATACAACTCCCAAGTTACTACGGCACTCACAATCTTCATACATAGATACAATTCTTAAAAGGGTTAAAGCTGAAAAGACTACTTGACTTAAAAGACATGGTATCTACCTCTTACAAGGAGATGTAGCCTGATGCTCCCGAATGGATTCAGCGCATGAAGGAAGTGGATACCACAAATTGAAAGCAACTGGATTTGCTTCTACTAATATGTTTAGTTGAATGCAAAAATATAAAGATCGACAAGAATTGACATCATTATTGATCCACCTAGAACTATATTTAAAATTCCGGTTTAAAAATGTTTCTACTTGGATAATCTTTGTGATACCTGTGGGAATTCCTTGAAAACTTACCAAGGATTTAAAACCAACAATTAATTTTTCTAAACTGACAAACCAACAAAGAAATTAACTTTTACAGTTATCTGAAACCATTTACACGCAAATAAACAACTACAATGCAATTATGTTTCCTGAACCCCAAAACCGCAGCCAACCTTCATTCCATTTCAACTCCACTAACGCAATTTGTAGTCTCAGTACTATTACTCCCACTTCCACAAGCAGGAACCCTTTTCTGTAGCATAGATGTTCCTTTGAAGGTCACCATCTGGGAACACCTTTTTCTGTATATGCTAAGCTGGACACGTGATCTCAATGTCAGGGAACACCAGGCACAACCACAGTACAAGCTCATATATAAATGCATGAAGACATACCAGTTCTGGAGCTATCTTCTTGAAACCAAATTTATCTGTCCATATGGACTCTGCTTCTTCTGCTGCTGGGAGTACAATGCTCTTCACATGCAGGAGCGCCAGCAGCTTCTCGATGCAGGAAAACAATAATTGAAAGTAACCCTGATATGGTGACTTGATTAATAATGTGCTGATGAAACAAATAGATTTACAAAAAATGTTGTATGCCTGAGGAATTCTTATATTTTATCCTAAAGAAGAGTAGACTTATTATACAGAACTTTCCTAGATTTCCCAATCTCCGACATACCAATTTTTTTTTTTAAAAAAAATGTATGCAATCCAACAGGGCATTGAGAAAAACATGCTGTCCTTAACTCAGAGATTTTCTTTTTCAATTTTTCATAAATTTAATCCAAAGCTGAAAACCATGATTAACGAATCCATTTGTCGAAAACTCAAAATGTTGTAGATAATTTGTAATCATCAAGAAATCTTATACACAGCTACTAACTACAACAAAAAGCATGATGCCTAAATGCTCATCTGTCAATAATTTGAGGACATAAAAGCATAAACCACACAAAAGTACAGTTAGAATAACTATATACAGCCACCGAGTAGAAAAAAGTATAGCAATTAGTAGCCGTGATAGAAAACACCAGCTAGGCACTGCGTTTTCTTTGGCCCACCGTTCCTAAGCCGAAATCAGTGGGGATACAAGTTAGGCAGCCCGGCATATAAACAATGAGTTGCCGCACCTTTGGAGAAGAAGACCGACGATCGCCTAGGATTTTCTTTTCTTTTTTTTTTCCTGTTTTGGGGATAAAAAAAAAATGTTTTTTTTTTAATTTTTTTTTTATCCCCTTCATTTTAGGGGCTAAATAGAAAAAAAGGATTAACACACGTTTTGGCCTGTTCAACACGCCAAAACATGCGTTTCTTTAATAATTAAAATAACCCTGAAATCCAATAATCAAAACATGTGTTTCTTTTGAAGCTAAACGTACACTTCTTCTTCCTCAACACACACTCTGAAAATCCGATTCTCTCTGTAAAGTACTGAAGTGTTCATCTTTTTTATTCTCAATTGATCCATCAAAAACACTTCCCATCACTTAATCAGACATTCTCTTGGATCAATTTTTATAAATTTCACCGAACTTGAAAATCCGCAAATCGACAAAACCATAATTTCGAGTTAATTCTTCATCGGCCGAGGAATTTCCTAGACTCCGCCTCGTGACTAGCACTTAGAACATTTTAGAATACTAACTAGTAGACAATCCCAAACTCTTTTCCTAATGAAATAGTCAATAGCTGAACAGTCGTCTCACCTTGCCATGGTTGATTTTACTTGTTGCAACTAAAGGGAGTTCTGCAACTTCTGGTCCAAAGACTCGTAGAATTCCAGCTGATACAACAGATGTGCTGGAAAATTGGTGAAAAAATTTGTCAACATTTATACGGCTGCCTTATGCATAGTTTAGTCACAAGAGACTAATTCTTACTTGACAGTCAATATCGCACAGTACATTCCCCCGAATTCTTGGCCTGCTAAATTCCTTCTGTGTGAGCGAGAGAGAGAGATGCATGAGTTAAATTAATCAGATATGAAATACCAGCAGAAAATGGGAAGAAAACAAAAAGGATATTATGCTTACCCATAAACCATGGACGGAATAAGATCACGTCCACTTATTGAATCAACTATAGGGTCGAAGCAATCCTGTAGCACATATATCAGAAATTTCAGTTGAATAATATATCATTGATCCTTTTATGCATAGTTCAAAAGTTTCCTGCATATTTATCACAGCAGCATATGCTAAACTTAACCACAATGAACATGAAGTTATGCAGGCCATATGTACAATAATCTATTCTTTTTTAAAGGATGTATAGGTACTAAGCAAGGGGTGATCTGCAAACCTTTCTCATCCTTCTTAAAAGTATGTATAGGTACTAAGCAAGGTGTGATCTGTGAACCTTACTCAGAAAATGCAATGTCATTCATTGCTGTGTTGGAGCTCTAAAAGATAACTAGAAAGACCAGCAACTCAACTTTCCTCTTCAGTAAAACAACACTGAATCTATTTCAGGGTCACGGTTGTTGGAACTGGTCTCCTGGAAGACCAATCGCCAACAGTCAGGGATATTCTACCACAAAGAACTAGTATCATATTTTGATTTAGTAGAAAACTTGATAAATACACTTGCTGGTGGTTTAAAAGTATTATAAGCCGGACTGTACCGATATACTGGTAACCACAGTACCTATGTTTCATGTGAAGGGAAAACTAACACTCACTTCATTTGCCTAAAAATTAGTTTTATCTTGGGATAAAAAAGTACAAATCTAGACCCGCTCACAGAAGAGACCCTTTGGCGTGTACAACTGAAATCAACCAAGCGAGTACATTAGACCCAAAATTTATGAATAAAGACTGATTGCAGATGAGTAAAGTAGTTTGGATCATCACCGTTATTGAAATTGCAGCCATCAAATGAAGTGCCTAGATAAGTCAACAAGTACTTACATGGAAGATTGCAACAGCCTGTGAAAGCAACAGCCGAGTTTCAGGGGTAGCTGCTTTTCCACTTAGAAGCCTCCACCTCACATCAATATCACTCACAGTCTCCTGACCCTTCTCAGAATACTTCTTCTTGATAGCATTCAAATGAAACTCTGGGAGCTTCTCAGCTTCTTGAACCAGCAAGTTCTGCAAAACAGAATTGATCCTACTGCAGTCCATGCAGCAAAACCACTTCCCTTTGGGTAGTTCCTGTAATGTTGGTGGCATAAGTACTAGTAATTGGTGGCATAAGTACTAGTAATTAGAGTTTCATGTCCATTTCACAGGATGGAATCATGAACACAATGCATTCCGCATAAAAAGCAAAGCTAAGAATCATTTATGCACGCACCCTCAGATCTGCCATTTTATGCTTCTTCAAACACCCAACGTGAAATTCTTTCTCACACTGGCAACATGTCGGAAATATAAAAGCAATAATTAGTCATAGGATGCTCAAAACACTTGAGATCTCAAATGTGACACAAAATGAAATCAGAAACAGACAAGACAACCTGATCACAAAGTAGAATTGTGCGTGGACCAAATCCTGATTTGCTAAAATCACAACCTCTGGTAAAATGAAAAGAAACAAATTTTAAGCTACAGCTAAATCAAAATTGATTATGGAAAAAAATTAGCATACTTAAAAGGCAGCACAAAACAGCAAAGATATTATCGTAACATGGTACAAACTGAATAACAAACGTTGCTAGTTATCAATCAAAAAGTTTCATCAAAGTTCAGCCTACCAAAATGCGTAACCATCACCTGCATAACACACATCCACTAAGTTCGGCCTCTAAGTTTTTGACAATACGTATGCATCTCTTGGTTATCTGTTCAAGAGAATCAACTCCAGAAACCCTTCCATCTGCTATAGCATTGGCAGTAAGTTGCATGAACTTGTCTCTCTCAAACATATTCTGGCAATATTTGCAGTACCAATCACCTTGAGGAATACTTGACACAGATGCACATTCTGCATAAACCAGTAAAATTGCTCATGCAATCAATCGTAGGTAGGTCATGATCTAGTGAGGCAACTAAATTTTCTTAGATAACGCTGCAGACATTCATATTGCATATCCACAAATTTAAAAAAAAAAAAATGAACACAGAGTAGACACGTGAAAATTAGATTAAAACTCAGAGTAATGTCATAATTTTATTCCAGCAAAACAGTAAGTGGAAACCATCATGGTTAATTTCACTCTACCCTCATCATTTACAGACAAGCAAAATAAAAATCCCCAATTTCTAGTAAGGCGTCAATCCACAGCCCCAAACATTAGACTTTCCCATTAAAATGACCAGCTCACCATGGTTGACCAGCGCAAGTACGTTTTTTGCCCCAAATTTGAAATCCCAAATAAAAATACTATAACTTTACATTATACCATATTACTTTCTATAAAATAAATTTATACATTTTCCATTACCCCTTAAAAAGTTAACTTTTAACAAAAAGGATAACAGTTAAGGGAATTATTGATGGCTTAACAAAAGGTTGGGGACATTTTGAAGCTTGTGAAAAAACAATGGGGAGTTGGGCACGGCCACACATGGTTAAAAAACAGTAATTATCAAAACACAAGCCACAGGTAAGTAATAACAAAACATCTTCCCTCCCAGCTCCCCTACAAATTGAGAGTAGCAATAGCACAAATCTTTGCACACAGAGAACAGCAGATCAGAAGCAAGTAGAAACTTAAACCAATGATGTACCGTTGATTTAAGTGACCAAGAATTCCGGTATAGGATATTTTATGTAGATTTAACAACACAATAGAAAAATTAGTAACCAGTAGGCCACAGGTAACACAATTGAGAGAGAGTGAGAGAAATAAGGGAGAGCAGTTGAAACAAAAGGACCACAACTACTTGAAACAATTTGCAAGGTAGACAAGTATCCCCATTGTTTATTCACTGGTTTCTTTCTGAACAAGAAGAGTGGTAACATGTAAGCAATCAGTCGACTTGCTCTCAAAATCTGAGTATGCACATTGTTCAAAACTCTGATTGGACTCACTATGACGAGCCACCAGTGCCATCTGTTACTCAAGGGAGCATTTTCTGACAAATATATGCAGTACAAACATGTGCGAATTGTGGCCAAGGCAATAGGATATGCAACAAATAAACATAGTTACACAACCTTAAATTGTAAACAATCAGTTGATTTGCTCTCAAAATCTGAGTATGCACATTGTTCAAAACTCTTATTGGACTTATCATGACGAGCCACCAGTGTTCCATCTGTTACTTAAGGAAGCATTTTCTTACAAATATATGCAGTACAAACATAAGCAAATTGTGGTCAAGGCAATAGGATATGCAACAAATAAACATAGTGACAAAACCTTAAATTATAAACCTAAATTGGCAAAAATAAACTAATGAAGTTTCAGCTTAAGGATTTATGTTTTAAACATAAATGAAATAACCAAAACTTGAAATATAAATCTAAATTGGCAAAAGAAAAAGTAAATAATGTTTCGATGTAAAAGATTGAAAAAGAAAATCCTTGTATTGGAGCATAATGCTGGTTGGAAATGGATCTGGCCTACCCCAAACATAATTATTTGATTTAAAAGACACCCCAAACATAATTATTTGATTTAAAAGTCACCCCAAACATAACTAATAGATAGAATGTAAAGCGAACATAATAAATTTACTCCATGATCAATGGAATTCAGTAGTCACCTTTATGGAAGGCCCTTGGGCATCCATCACAGAGCAAAAGATTCCCATCATCTGCACAAATGATGCATGTCATTATTCTTTTTGGCAGAATACTTACGACCTTTAGAGAGAGAAACAGCCAATTCATGGAGCGAGACCCCATTAGATGTGCAAACATATGCATAACTGCCAACAAGAACACAGGAAAAAAAGTCAGTAAATTGAAAATATTATCCAAAAAAAAGGAAAATTTATAAAGCTGCAAACCTTTCAACAAGAACAAATACTTACATTTTCCTGCAAGAAGACCAACCTGCATGAGCTTCGAATTGTGAGGGGCTGACCTACATGTTATATTTAACAAAGTTAAGATATATAAATAGGACCAACAACAATAAAATTCCAGCAGCAACAAAGTACCTCGCTATTGCAGCAATGGCAAATTATTCTCGAGCCATTCTTATAACCCTCCAGCAATTTCTGCCCACAAAAAGTAAATCATTTAAACAAAATAAGAAACAATAACACACAAGATTTTATGATTTTTAGCTCAACCTGTTCACACGCATAATACCCCACTTCAGTTCCATCAAGCAATCCACTTTCGTCAAAAACCAATCTATGTAACCTCTGATCTCTGGAGCCAATAGAAATCCAACACAACAAAAAAGATGTTACTTGCCACAAACGGAAAGCAAATAACTTAAACCAAGAGCTGCAAAAAAAGGTACCAACTTTGTTGTTATCTTCCCTTGACTATTATTTGGGGAGTAGAGAGGCACTGAAGCATTTTTCAAGGGTTTTGAGATCAAAACTGTTTTCTTTGACCTGAAAAGGTGCAGAGAAGATTATTTAACTTAAGAGACAGAGAAGAAAAACCTGGGCCAATAACCAACAGCATAAAAGGCTACCAACTTTTTTGCTATTTTACGTTGTCTCTGACCATATGGAGATTTATTAACTGAAGTACTTGCACAAGAATTTGTAATCAAAGCTGGTCTTGATGAGCTGAAGTGGATGCAGATAGAAGTGCGTAAGCGATAAGATAAAATCCACATACCAGAAACATAGCCAACTAAAGAAACAAACAGAGAATTGTTATTGAGATCTATGTTGTCAAGGCAGCAGGTGGAGCAAGGAGTTTTAGTAGTTCAACCTGACCAAGCGCAGGCTAAGTGCCGTCTTTGACCAATCAAAAGGCAGGTTGACTAGTCAACCATGCAGAAATTTTTGGGCTTAAATGCGAAATGATTGAAACTTTATGTCAAAAAATTAAATATATTAAACATTTAAACTATTGGGACCTTGATGAAATAAACCATAGAAACCCTAAAATCATATTTTTCATTACCATCCGCCAACCATCAAAATTTTAGCCACAACCATTGTTAGGGTTTCCCAGTGGGTATAGGGATTCCAGTGGCAGCAATCTTCGCGAAGGATTTTTGTTGTGGTGGTCGGAGCTCTCTGTGGTGGCTGATTGTGTCCTAGTTATGGTGGCCAGCGAACTCTGTGGTGGTTGATTGGTGTTGCGCAGCAATTAGGGTTTTCTTTGTGTCCTTGTGGTGGTAGCCAATGAACTCTATGGTGGCTGGTTGATGTTGCATGGTGGTTAGGGTTTTCTTTTTCAGATTGGCGGCTATTAGGGTTCTTTTTCTGATCGGCGGCTATTAGGGTTCTTTTTCTGATCGGCGGGTTGAAAAAGATGAAGCAACTTTCTAAAAAACCCACCCAAGCGCCACTTAGGTGACGCCTTTAACAGCATAAAATGAGATTATGTCTTATTATCTTCCCTAAAGTCTCTCAATAAGAAATGAAAGAGATTGGTTACTTATGAGAAATAGAAACCAAATATTAAGCAAAATATATGTCAAACCATAAAGAAAAAACAAACCACTATGACATCAAAGGGTACCAACCTTCTTAACATCTCCAATGGACTCCTAGTTTTTAAAAGATTACGGAGTGAAACACTTTTGGAGGACGACTTTGAAACTAGATCTGCTTCTAACAACCTGGCAAGCACAAAAATAAATAAACATTATGTCAGATATATAACAATTGATGTTTTCATATACTGAACAACTAATTGAATCCTTTATTTCCCCGAGATGAATAGCAAAAAATGTTAAGAGCTATGAATATGCTGCACAACAAGAATACCAACTTTTTTGTTTTCTTCCTTTCGCGCTTATTCTTTGAAGAAATACCCACTGAAGCATTTTTTGAGGACATCGAGACCAAGTCTGGTTCTGACGCCCTGAAAAAGACATAGGTGAACGATTTAGAAGAAGGTACCCAGATTAAAATATTATATACCAAAAACTAAATAAGCAAATATCATTTCAGTTATATCCTTGCAGCCTCCACTTAGTCTCATAAACAAGAAAACCCAGTGTCGTCGATTGATTTATATTTCTCTTTTAAACCAAAAGAAAACCATAAAAAAGTTCAAGCCTTCAAGGGAAGATAATGCTAGTCCAATAGTAAAAACTTGAGTCAAATCTATTCCTTTACATTGTGCAGAGTGAACTCTTGTTGAGGTAACACATCAGCAATGCACATGGATCAGATCTGTAATCTAGGTCTCTTATAGTAATAGTAGATCATAACAAGTACTTCACTGCTTTACTGACTATTATTCAAAATATTGCTCAATTTACCGTTTGAGAAGAAATTCTGTCACAAATTTATTGCTTCAATGACTTTGTATCTTCTCTACTTTTATCAACAAAATTGTGTCCAATTTCTTATCATAAAGATGAAGTTGAAAGTATGTTGCAAGGAAATTGTTTTCAATAACTATTTCTTGAAAGATTTTACCAACTACAAACAAATTACTTCAGTGACTTCATATTTTCTCTACTTTTATTATTAAAATTGTTTCCAATCTCGTCATAAAGATAGAATTACAGGTATGTTGCAATATTTAAGTTCCTTGCATAACAATAGCTATTCTAGGCATCATTAACCATCAACTGCATATGTTATTTCCAAACAATTCAACAAGCTTTCCCTATTTCACTAAGAGATAACCAAACTGCCCAAAACTTAATGATTTATAACCAAAAAGAAACTAATCAAAAATCAGCTACCTCTTCAATCTGTAAAGCTGCAAAAGAAAACATGGCCACCAGATGCGGCACCTCACTTCTTGACTTGTGAAGTACCATAACCACTTTTAAAATGAAATTTTTAGAAATCCTAGATACAATGTTCTAAAAAACGCTAGGCGCTTGTCGGGCGGTGACAGAGCGCCTAGGCCTTCTAGACGGACGGACTAAGCGGTGCTAGACAATTTTATTATTTTATTCAAAAAATTTGTAATTATGTAATTGATTATTTGAAAAAAAAAATTGTATTTATGTCATCTTTCTTTAATTGAAAAAATTATATTCATGTTATCTTTCTTATTTTGTGCAATTTACAATAGTGTCATAAAAAATAATTATTTTAACCGATCAGTAATCAGATACTAAAATCTCAAATTAGCCAACAAATAACAATTATTTTAACTGATCAATTCAGTAATTATATTTGATAAATTTAGAAATTACTACAAGCCTTATTTGATCAAGTCAGTGTCTCATATTTGTGATTTTATGATAAAATAAAATAAAAAAATGGATTTGGATCAAATATCAAACTAATAACATAATTTTTTGACATGACCGCCTAGACCTGCCTAGGACCACCTAGACCCGCCTAGACCCACAGACTGCCTAGATGACCGATTTGCACCATATTCGGGACAATCTAGGGCCGCCTAGACCGATTTTTAGAACACTGCCTAGATAGATATATGTGCTTGGGTATACTTCAAACCTTTAGGCCAAATGGAATAAAAATTGTAAATAAAGGAAGACTTCAGAGCTACTGTAGGAATATCTTGTAAAAAAAACATGTCAGTTGCAAAACTGAAACTTATTTCCAAACAATTCAACAAGTTTTCCCTATTTCACTAAGAGATAACCGAACTGCCCAAAACTTAATGATTTATAACCAAAAAGAAACTAATCAGAAATCAGCTACGCCTTCAATCTGTAAAGCTGCAAAAGAAAACAAGGCCACCAGATGCTGCACCTCACTTCTTGACCATGGAGTACCGTCTCCACTTTTAAAATAAAAATGCTCGTGTATACTTCAAACCTTTTGGCCAAATGGAATAAAAATTTTGAATAAAGGAAGACTTCAGCGTATTGTAGGAATATCTTATAAAAAATCATGTCAGTGGCAAAACTGAAACCAATTTTCCCCTCTTACCCTAAATGATACCCAGACTGTTTAAATTTCTTATTAATTTATACATTCAACTTTTAACCTTTAACCTGTAATGCTACAACTAAAAGCCTGGTTGAAGCCTTTCATCAAAAGTCCCAGTGCTGAAACCTAACAATTCTAGCTACTGGTTTATGCTATTTAAGGCGCCGCTTGGGCGGGCTTTTTGACCTGCCCCTTACCTTCCTTTGTGCTTGGGCAGGCACCATTTCATGGGCGGGTCGGTGAAAAGACAGGTTAGAGGCACCGCTAAATTTTTTTTTTTTAAATTAAAAGCAAACCCTAACAGCAGTAGAAATACTTTAAGAATTAAAAGCAAATAGGAATACTTTAAGAATTAAAAGCAGACCCTAACAGCAGTAGAAATACTTTAAAACATGAACAAACCCCAACAGTTGTGAAAAACCCTATTCTCAAAGAAAAATAATAATAATAAGTTAAAGTGTGGGCAACTCTCTTCTCAAAGAAATCACAAAAGTATGTTGTCAAATCTGAAAAGCAATTCATGTCAATTGGTTTTGGTGTTTGAATTTTAAATTTGTATATTTGTATCATTAATTATTTTTTATTAGGTTTTATGTGCATAAGCAGTAGAATAATCACAATGAAAAAAATTTTGATTCCTTGATAGCCTTCTTTTAAGTCTTTCAAAGTTGTGTACTCTTCTCTTTACAAAACATAATTTTATTTACATCATTTTTCTTTGTTTCAGTGTAAGAATTCTCATAATTGCATAAAATATAAAATTTTAATGTGAGTAAACAAATAAAATAAATTAATGTGGTAATGTTACTATGAAGGAATCAAAATACAATATTCAATCTTTTAAATAAATTCTTACTTTCACAAAATTTCTTAATATCTCATTCTATCTTTTAATTTGAAACTTACTGAAAACAGAACAATTCTGTCTTTTATTATGACATTTTGTTAGAAAAGTTACGTATGTTTGACCGGTCAACTCATCCTTTGACCGCTTGGACGGCACTTGGACGGCGCTTGGACAACGTTTGGGAGGGTTCAACTACCAAAACGCCTTGTCCCGACCCCGCATACTGCCTTTGACAGCATAGCTACTGGTTCTGATACAACTTCAAAACCAAAAGGATATATATGAAATACCAAACCCCAAGAAAAATAAAATTAACCTCCTGCTCTCACACCTTCAGCCTATGTTGCTACTAGAAGCCTGTAATAAAATTTAGGTCCCAGAAAATGGATTATTCATTGAATCTACAATGCATGAATAAGTTCCAGCATTCATGGCAATTTAACGGGGAAAAAGTGCTCTTAATACAATGTGGCTAAAAGATTCAAATCAAATCTAAAATTGGCACTTAAAATCCATCAGTCAACTAGAAGGGGATGCAAAGATGGCCATTCTCATACTTTTCAAAATATCAAATTAAGACTACTCAAGTAAGAATTAAATTCAGAAAATGAAAACTACAAATTGTTACTGGCAGCCACTGCCTAATACATAAAAAAATAAAACAACAAAAAATGTTGGGAGTCATAACATATCAATTCATATCACAATACCAGAAAAAGAAAACTACAAATTGTCAAAGTGTTTAAACTAGCTATAAGGAAGAATACAACCCCAAGCCAACCAAACTCCACAGACACGTCAGCAGAAGAGCAATAAGGTGGTTAATATTAATCAATACTAAAAGAGTAATTCTACACCAACAAAGTTTGTATCTTAGTCTTCTATATCGCAAATCACATGTCAGACATTCAAGCCAACCAAGTCATTTACCAAATTATTTGATCATCATGATTCAGTTTTCAGTGGGTGACACATCGCTTCAGATAGAGTACTTTAGATCTAAGCTGTTAAAGGCGCCGTCAAAGCAACACTTGGGCGGGTTTTCCAAACAACCGCCTACGGCACTTGGGCGGCATCTTAGGTATTCTAAGTTATTATTCCTTGTATAATATATAAAATTCCACATGTTTGACAAGTCAACCCGCCATTTGGCTGTCAAAGGCATTAAGGCAGCGCTTGGGCGAGTTGAACTATCAAAACGCCTTGTCCCGCCTATCGCCTTTGACAGAATAACTTTAGATACAAACTTTATATGTGTATTACTATTCATATTAAAATATTAAAGTCTTTAAAAAAGAAAATCAAATTTTCTCAAATTTTTGTTCATCCAATAAGACAACAGAACAAATAATAAAATAGTAAGACATGCAAGTCTCTTGACAATAATACACAGCACCTCCTAATTCTACACATTTTACATATAACATTAAAATAAACCTTCCATGTCATGGCCATACATTCATGCCTCCTCCATAGAAGTGACCTCCAAATCATAATAGAAGAGACATCAACTACAAAACTGCACAAAGTTACTCTTAAAGAACTCATACCTGGCTCTTATACCACTTGTACAAGTCAAGGCTCCTTGTGGTTTTTTTGACTTCACACACGAATTGCAAAGAGGCCCAGGCCCTGTTTTTCCGACATAGGTTATCGGAAAGGTCCCTGATCATTGAACATAAAAGGCATCAAGAAGATTAATTCTAACATTATCATGACAAACTCAATTGCCAAGGAGCACTGTTATTTCTTAATGAATATATAAATCAGGTCTACTTACCTTTGCATCTCACACAGGCAAATGATTTTTCTTCAGGCAAAGAACTAAGAGCACTTTCAAGCGTTGCTTTCAGCATTGGCAGAGGAACACTTCTGCATGCCCTCAACACCTCAAGTAGGCTCTTCCCATTCTCAAAGCAAATATATTGTGATGCACGTCTATACTGTTTACAAGCATGAATCTCAAATTTGGAGGGTGGAATAACCTACATTAAGAAGAATGAAGGCAATTAATTAAGACAAATCAGTTCAGGGAAAAGTTTTAGGAGCTAAACGATGTTACCTACAAATAAACTTACTCTGCATCCATTGCACAAAGAACATGAACACAAAATTCCACCATCTTTAATTGTGCCTCGTAGACCAGATGCCTGAAACTACAGTACTGACAATGTTAAGCCTTGAGCTATATACAATATTAACAAATCATTACCACTGTCAAAGATTGGGCGGAAAGAAGTTAACCTTAATGCCACCCATGTAGACAACTGATACCCCATCAAGCAAACCAGTCTCGAAGAGCTCAGTGACAGTCATTGGCTTCTTATTCAGAGTGATCTTTTTCGACATTTTCAATTCCAAGTTCTTTTTGGGACTCATCAATGCACTTCCTTCAGCTATTGCCTCCACTTCTATTAGTGACATTGATTCATTTCCAAAACCTTCCGATTGAGTAACCAAAACCTCAACTGACTCCACCTTAGGCTTCATCGATTGCATAAGCTGCTTTTTATTCAAATCATTACTCACATCGCTGCATCTTTCCTTTCCAGGAGAACACTCTACATCACTAATCTGCTCCTTTTTACAAATTGGAGCTTTGAAACCATTTACAGTTTCCTCAATCACATTTTCAGCCTCCATTTGGACTAGTAGGTTCTCTTCTTCAACTACAGATTTAACCACACCATTCTCATTAATTACATTTTTCATCAGCTTATTAATGTGATCCTCGTGGACTTTGCTAATAATTCTCTTGTCATTAACATCATTCTCCAACAAATCATCAGAATTACTGAAGCGAGACTTTTTCACACGGCTATAAACAATAAAACCATTCACCTTAGTAACTTTAAATTTCTTACATCTAACATTTTCACAAACACCTTTCACACAATCTCTCGCCCGAGTTCCAGCTCGGGAGAGAGACTGAGTCGGAGTCTCATCGAGTGAAGCCGGCAGCTCATAATCCAGCTCTCGCTTCATGCCTCTCCGATCAAATCAGCAAAACCTGCAAAAATTAAGCAAGGAAATATTTAGTTACTATGTCAATTTTGAAAATATAAAAGACAGTTTGTGAAACAAAAATGGGAGAAAACAGACCATGTACTAAGAATAATTTAATATTTGATAAGGGACATTGTGAGCTGTGAAGGAAACTGATTCTGTGGTAAATGAAAGAGAGAGGTCCGATTTGAAGAGACTGTGATTAATTAGGGTTTAATTTGGGGAATTTGATCGGGAGAGACGGGGACTTTGTCCAGTGTGATTGGGAGGCGAGACGAAACTGACCAAACTAAATTAGTGGTGGGATGGGTTTAACCCGGACCGGGCAAGTGGCAGAACCCGTAATTAACATCAATACACTCACGCGAAAAATGACGCTGTCCACGCTTTTGGGCCGAGATTGGTTTCATCGTAAAGATTGGACTGATCCCTTGTTCGGCTGTTTGGTAATCCTAATTGGAATGGGTTAGAATTTAAAATAATGAATTAAAATCAAAATAAATTATTTATTCGATCATAGGAATCGTAATTAAAATGAAATTATATTTCTATTTATATGTTTATTTTATTATTGTTGACGGTGGATTTTGGTCTCAGGGCAATATGGGAATATCACTCCCGAGGTAATTCTCTTTCAATAGTAAATTGTTTGGTTATGAAGGAAACCAAAAGCAAACTTAGCAGAAGGTAGATAATGCGCCAATCGACAAAGAGATTTAACGTGGTTCGGCAGATTTTTTATCCAACCTACGTCCACGGACACAAACAGTACTATGCTTTTTATTGCTGAAACTTGTATCTCTTATGCTTTTACAAGTTTAATCACAATGAGATTGATATTGATCCCCCTTACACATACTCTACCCTTCTATTTATAATAGTGAAGAAATCAGATTCCTTCTAGTATGAGGATTCCTAATTGAAGCAACATCCTTTTTTCCCACAAGGATCCTTAATCAAATCTACCTCTATTCCCTGTATCCTTCTAGGACATTGGTTTCATCAGTATTCTTTATGAAGGTAGGACTGTCTCCTTACCCCATAAGGACATGACGTCTTATCTTCTGGTGCACGTCTTGCCATATGCTCGGTCTTCATATGGTCGGTCATAATGGTTCTTTGAACTGAGAATGATGCTGTCGATCTGATAATGCTCGGTCATTCGAACCAAAGTGATCGGTTGTCGACCATAAAGTGCTCGGTCTCTTCCTGTTGTGGTCGGTCTGTAACCGTAAGGTGGTCGGCCTCTTATTGCAAAGTGCTCGAGCCCTTGCTGCTGGCTTTTTATGGGTCGGGTCGGCATCAATGATCCTGAACAAGAATGGGATTTACCTTTTTACCTCTGTCGTGCTGCTTTAAATACCATAGTGCCTAAAAACACCATCAACATCTTTCCCCTAGTTCTCGGTTCCAACGAGCATACAAGTTGGTGCCGGGAACTATATAAAGATGGTGTGTTGATTACTTTACTTGGTGGTCGATCCGGAGTCGAATCAAAATTTTTCTGTTTGCCTCTTTTCAAGCATCTTTTCTTGAGACGTGCAACCGTCATGTCTGTTCAAATGCCCATCAAATCACCTTTAGGGTTTTTTCTCAGTCTGACACTTGTCGAACATCCGTCGGGTTCCTGCCAAAAGCAGGAGAAAATCGACCATGCAGAGGCGTCTTAATAGTGCGCTGATCTCAACCGTTTATTTGATTTTGGTAGACCTCTTTTGCAGTTGACACTTGGCGTCCATTCGGGACTTTTTTACGATCCGATGGTTGGAATTATTCCGACGTTGTAATGAGAAGGTCAACCGATATCCTTGCATCTATTTTGGCAAAAAATCCTATCAATTTCAAAAACTCTTCTTCTCTTCGGGTACGAAGCATCTGATTTAGTTTTACTCAAAGTTTTTCAACCTATTCGCCGATTTTTCCGAGCATAGATCAAGTAAGTTTCCCGAACGACCTTCTTCCTCTTCCTTTTTTCTTGCTTGCTGTGCTTTGCTGTTTCTCCTTTTCATTTGTTTTGATACTTGCTAGGGAGAGATTTTATGGAATACTTTGCTTAGGGCGCTTAAAACTTCATAGATTTAGTTTTTTCTGGAAACTTAGGATAGCTTGCGAATCCCTTGGTCGTTTTTCAAGAATATGGTTGTAAACTGACCTTGCCCTTTTATTTTTCGGACGTCTAGGATGTCTGATGACAGTTCTTCCCCTAAAAACCCTGCTAAACCCTTGGCCCCTTTTGCTGAGGAGCTTTCTTCTGGCTCGGGAGCACCCAGCGTGGAAGACCTTGATACTACCCCCACCCCTTCCGAAATCGAACAAGATACTTACCATCAGAGGGTTCCTCGGAAGGATCCGAAGCCCGGTGATTTTGACAGCTCGGCTCTGGATATGGCTCGCCCTCTAAGATAACTGAGGATGATCTAGCACTGCTTCGGCAACGATATGACATCCCGATAGATATTGCTCTTGAGGTCCCTTTCTCATGTGATCGTGCCAGTCAGCCCGACGATGGTTCCGTGGCCCTTCTTCCAGCTTTCTTCGAGTGCGGGCTCCGGTTGCCAGTTCAACCCTACTTCGCCTGGATGCTGGCCGAGATGGAGATTGCCCCCTGTCAACTGAGTCTAAATAGTTGGAGGATCTTGGCCGGGTTGTATGTAGCTTGGCATCGGGCGGGGTGTGGCGAACCTTCTTTTGAAGAAGTGAAGAGGTTATATCGGTTGAAGGCCAACCCAAAGACTCACCACGGTTGGTACTACCTTTCTGCTTACGACAGTTCGTCAAACGTCGTCCAAAAACTCCATGACTCCAATAAGAATTTCAAAGATCTTTGGTTCTGGGCCACTGGAGATTGGGGACGGACCTTGAGATCGAATGGAGAGGAGATCTTGGTCCCAGATATCTTCAGAGAGGGAGGTCGGGAGTTTAACCTTTAGTTTTCCTGCCCTTAGTTCCCTTTTTTTTATATGTTTGGATTCTTACCCCGTTTTTTCTATTCCCCCCAGCCTGTTGGAGGGATGCTCTCAAGGTCTCCCACCAGGTCCGGAAGCGGGTATTCTGGGCTCGGCGGTATGCCGCTCATTGGAGGGAGTTGGTAAACGATGCAGTATTTTTTGAATCGGGACTTGTTCGGGCCGTTCCTCCCAAAGTCTCGGGTCGGATAGGTAGATGCCTGCTGATCTTCTAGCCAACTCCCTCGTTTATTTATCATGTTTGATGTCGTCTTCTTTTCCTCTTTCTTTTTTTTTTAAATGCTCAGGTCATGAACCTTTCTTTTGTCTTTTCTTTTTGCAGGTATGTCGAAGAGACCAAAGTACCTTGATCGTTTGACCGGTGCTGCGAAGAAAACTAGCCCAGGTGGAGCTGGTACTTCTCGGAGACGGCCTGAAACTTCTGAGGCCGGGAATGTGACTGAAGAGATGGGGCGTCCGAGCTCTCAAGGTCGGTCTTCGCCTTCCGGGGTGCTTCCAATGGGTGTTACCCGTCCTGATAGCCCTCCGAGATCTTCCAGGAGAAGGAAGCGTCGATTTGGAGCGGTGGATACTCAATTAAGGCGGGAATTAGAGGAGACTCCGAGCAGAGAAACTCCGGTTCGGCAGGAGGGTCCTTCCAAGAAATTGAAGGGTGTTGTGGTTCTTGGAGTTGATGACCTTGGGAAGAATATTAGGGAAGCTACTTCCCATTTGGTATCGGCTTTCAATGAGCTGGCCAGGGCCGTACCTCCTGAGAAGATTCCGAGGTTTGAGGACCTTTCACCCGAGGAGGTAGTTGCAAAGTTGTGCTCCCAGCTGGCCCATGTCACTTCTTTTACTTCTCTTCTATATCTGTGGTGTCTTTCAGACTTTGTTTTATTTTCCTAACTTATTTTTCTTCTCGGTAGGTAAATTATTTGGCGGCCAAGAATAAGGACCTATTTATAAGCCTTTTGTCCGAAGGTGGCCAAGCCCAGAGGCTTCAGAATCGTCTTTCTGAAGTGGAGGCCAGGCTGGCTAGTGCCGAAGAGAGGAATAGGGATCATGAGATGGCTGCGGTCGAGGCTGTCAAAACAAACAAAGCTCTTAAGGCTGCTGCTACTCTAGAGCGCAAGAACGCTGAAGAAGCTAGAGCAAGTTTAGTGGATGCCCGGGCCGATATCGGGCTCCTCAAGGTGGAAGTAGGTAGTATGGAGTATAAGCTGCGGGCCATGGAGGAGGAACTGGGATGGGCCCGTACCGAGTTCAGGGATATGGAACTTGAGTGGGAGGCCGAGAGGGACTCCATTCGTCTTGAAGGGGTCGGTGATTGTGCAGAAATCATCCCCATGGTTCTACCTGATTTAGACATGGGTCCTATTCATGCGGCCATCCATTTTTGTAAAGGGGAAATGTCCGAGGAAGAGTTTCAGAAGTGGAGACCCCCCTCCTCCCGAAGAAGTGATGGATCCCGAACCGATTTCGATCACCCCTGTTCTCATAGCTCCTGGCGAGGACTATCCTGAGGTTCCACCTCCAATCCTTGAAGTAAGGGCCTCCCAGGTTGCCGAGGTTGAAGCTGTTGTCCCCCCTCCTGAGACCGACCCGATCCATCCGTCGTCTGAGCCGGCCGAGGAAGAACTTCTCGCCCCTGTGAGGGCCGATTGAAAAGGGGTAACCCGGACGGGGCCCTGTGTACACTTGTCTTTTTTTTTGTAATAACACTTCATATTTTATTCGAATATATATATATATATATATATATATATATATATGTTTTCTTTTCTGCTTTTCTCTCTCATGTTCCTTGTTCTGGGTGCTCTTCTTCAAATGATTATTTAAGGCTCGTTCGTGAGGGGATAATACGAACCGAGACCCAAATTATTCAGTGGTCGAGGATTGACTCTGAGTTGTGAAGAACACGGATGGTGATATGCAACCGGTGGGACGTAACCCGACCCCGAGCTGTTAGGAACATTTGGCCCTGGGGGAATGTTACGTCCCCAGTCCAAAAGATAGACTCAGTGGGATGTGGCCCGACCCCGAGCTGTAAGGAACATTTGGCCCTGGGGGAATGTTACGTCCCCAGTCCAAAAGATAGACTCGGTGGGATGTTGCCCGACCCCGAGCTGTATAACCAAGTGGCCTCGGCGGAACGAAATCCAGCCCCGAGCCGAATAACTGAATGGCCTCGGCGGAACGTAATCCAGCCACGAGCCTGATAACTAAATGGCTTCGGTGGAACGAAATCCAGCCCTGAGCAAAATATCCAAGCGGTCTCGGCGTAACGAATCCAGCCTCGAGCTGATTAATAAAGTGTCCTCGGCGGAACGAGTCCAGGCCCGAGCCGAGCAATCATTGAGACTTGCTCCGAAGGGAAGGGAATCACCTTTGAAGCCCTATCGAATCTGTCTTGGGCGTCCCCTTTTCAGACCGATGAAAAAACAAAAAACAAAATTTTGGAAAAAATAAACCAAAAAAGTGTAAACAATAGCACGGAGACCTCAGAACAGCGTCCTGTCCGAGGCCTCCAAAACATAATTCTGAACCTTTCAATTCAGTGTCCCGGCGAACCAGGATTTGGATCAGAGAGCGTTTAAATGGTAAGGGCACATCCTCTATACGTCGGGTCACTGTGGAGCATGTGTATTGTACGAGGGCTCCTCCTTATCACGCTAGAGCAGACACACGCTACAGGGGCACAACGCATCCCCGTGCTATGCCTCTCTTGATCCAAATGATGAATGGATCAAAGAGTGTCCGGGATACTAAGGGCACATTCCCCTTAGTCCGGTATCACTGGAGCTAGCAATCACCGGGGGCATCATCACCCCGTGCTATGCTTTCCCACGGATCCATTACATCTGGTAAGTGAGGATCAAAGAGTGCTCGACACATTAAGGGCATATTCCTCATATGTTCGGTAACACTGGAGTAAGCAATCGCCACGGGGGTATCATCCATCCTCGTGCTATGCTTCTCACGGATCCTATGCATCGAGTATGTCCCTGAATATTTCAAGGACCCCGAGCTAAGAGAGACACTTGGTTCTGGGGGAATGTCCCGTCCCCAAACCAATGAGCATGACTCGGTGGGACGTAACCCGACCCCGAGCCGAATAGTCAAGTGGCCTCGGCGGAAAAAGATCCAGCCCCGAGTCGAATAATGAAGTGGCCTTGGTGCCAATTGTCTTCTGAAACAGGCCTCGAGTATGTGAGGATCGAATGGTGTTCGAAACATTAAGGGTATTTTCCTCCTTATGATTGGTAACACCGGAGCGGGCAAACGACACGGGGGTATCATCCCTCCCAGTGCTATGCTTCTCTCGGACCTATACCTGTGTTACATTCGTCACTGCTGCTTTTTTTATGGAATCGACTGGTTCTGGTATGGTCTTGCTTCTTTGCGGTAGTAGCTGTGGTGGGTAGTTGTGGGTCTTGTGCTTTTGACCCTGGACCGTTGTATTGAGTATGTCCCCGGAGTTTTGAATATGGTTCACAAATTTATTTTTATTTCTTAGAAGAGCGGGTGAAAATTTTGGAAAAGAAAGTTTTATTTATATCCGGGGACATACTGCCCTTCTTACAACTCTTTGCGGGCCATTTTGAGAGAGGCTTTGTATTTGAATTTTTGTCCCTTGTCGGGTTGCTGTAAAAGAAAAGAAGGAAGGGAGAATTTACTGAAAGTATTTTCTCAACATCTCGGCGTCCATGATTTTTTTAATCTTGTGTTATCCAGCTGTTCTATGACGTAAGCCCCTGGCCTTACCACCTCTATGATTTTGTAAGGCCCTTCCCACTTGGCACCTAACGAGCCCTCATCTGGTCGTCGGGTGTTTAAGGTGACCCTTCTCAATACTAAGTCGCCCGGGAGGAAGGAGTGGGTTCGAACTCTTCTGTTGTAGAAGCGGGCCATTCTTTGTTGGTAGACTGCCGCTTTCATAGCTGATTTCTCTCTCCTTTCCTCGATCGGGTCGAGGTGGTTTTTGATAAGTTCTTCATTCTGCTCATTCCCAAAGTGGCGGACCCTGTGAGTTGCTACCCCGATTTCTGCTGGAATGATGGCCTCACATCCGTATGATAGGGAAAACGGTGTCTCCCCTGTAGAATCTTTGTAGGTCGTTCGATGTGCCCATAGCACTTCTAGTAATTCTTCGACCCATAAGCCTTTGCGTGATCCGAGTCGAGCTTTAAGGTTTGCCTTGATGGTTTTGTTTGTTGCCTCAACCTGTCTGTTTGACTTGGGATGGGCTGGCGAGGCGAATTTTAAAGCGATCTTGAGGTCTTCGCAGAGCTTCCTGAATCCTTTGCTATCGAATTGTTTCCCGTTGTCGGTGATGATTGCCCCGGGGATTCCGAACCTGCAGATAATATTCTTCTTTAAAAACTCTGTGGCCTTCTTTTCTGTGATGGTGGATAGTGGCTGGCTCGCTTCTACCCATTTTGTGAATAGTCTATGGCTACGATTGCGTACTTCGTCTGTCCTCGCCCTTTTGGCATTGGCCCTATGATATCTAGCCCCCACTGCGCGAATGGCCAGGGGATGGACATGGTGGTTAATTGTTCTGCCGGTTGATGGTGGATGTTGGCATTTTCTGACAACCTTCGCATTTCTGAGCTACCCTCACATCGTCCTGATGCATAGTCGGCCAGTAAAATCCTTGTCTTAAGGCTTTAAAGGCGATTGATCTTCCTCCGGCGTGACTTCCACATATGCCCCCGTGTGAATTTCCCTGAGCACATAATCTGCTTCCTCTTCTGTTAAACATCTCAGGAATGGTACGATATAGCCTCTTCGGTAGAGCACCCCTTCGATCAGGGAAAACTTGGTGCTCTTGAATTTTAGCTTTTTTGCCTCCTTTTTGTCTTTAGGGGTTTCCCCTGTTTCCAGGTACCTCCTAATCGGTTGCATCCATGAGTTTTTGCCTTCCTCTTCTACTACTATATCTACCTCCAGCTCACATATGCCTTCTCTGCTTCTCTCGAGGCATATGAGAGGGATTATTCTGGGGTCCTCGGTCTTCATTGAGGATGTGAGCCGGGCCAGGGAGTCTGCTTCACAGTTGTCTTCTCGTCCGATTTGTTCGAAGCGTACGTTCCCCACTTTCTCCATCAACTTTTTTACTTCGGCTAAGTAAGCTATCATAGTCGGCTCTCTGGCCTGAAATTCTCCCTTTAGTTGTTGAATGGCTAGCTGAGAGTCACTCCTTACTACCACATTGTGGACTCCCACTACTGTGCATAGCCTTAATCCGGCCAAAATCGCTTCGTATTCGGCTTCATTGTTTGTGGCTTTGAAAGCAAATTTCAAGGCAAGCAACACGTCTTCTCCTTCACTGTTTTTTAGTGCGATTCCTGCCCCATTGCCCTGTGAGCTAGCAGACCCGTCCACTGACATTTCCCATTTGCTTTCCTCTGTAGTCAATATTTGGGGTTCCGCGAGTTCCGCAACAAATCTGCCAAGGCCTGTCCTTTTTTGCTATCCTTGGGAGGTAGGAAATGTCGTGCTTGCTTAGCTCCACCGACCATTTCATTAACCTTCCCGAGGTTTCTGGTTTTTGCAAGATCTGCCGCATTGGGTAATTGGTGTAAACTCCGATAGGGTAATTTTCGTGCTGCAGTGATCAATGATAAGGCGACTAGTTCATGCACGGGATATCGGGTCTCTGCATCTAATAGAGCTTTGCTGACATAGTATACTGGTATCTGGATCTGGTCGGCCTCTTGCACTAGTACCGAACTCACTGCGTGTTTTGAAACAGCCAAGTACAAGTATAATGTCTCTCCTGGAAGAGGTTTAGCTAGGAGTGGGGGCTGTGCTAGATATTGTTTTAGCTGCTGGAAGGCCTCCTCACATTCCGGTGCCCAGTCGATCCCCTTTTGGGCTTTCTTGATGACTTTGAAGAAGGGGTGGCATTTATCGGTCGCCCGAGAGATGAATCGGTTGAGCGCGGTGACCATGCCTGTTAGACCTTGCACCTCTTTAATTATTCTGGGGGATGTTAAATCTAGCACGGCTTGTATCTTCTGGGGGTTGGCTTCTATGCCTCGGGAACTCACCATGTAGCCCATAAATCTTCCTGAGGCCACTCTGAATGCACACTTCTCTGGATTGAGTTTTAAATTGTGTTTTCTCAGTAATTCGAAGGTTTTCTTTAGGTCGGTTACGTGACCTCTTGGTTCTCTGGACATTGTTATCATGTCGTCCACATATACCAACATTGAAGTGCCATGAGTGGTTTGAAAATTTTATTTACCAACCTTTGAAAAGTTGCCCCTGCGTTCTTCAGTTCGAAAGGCATTACTTTGTAGCAGTACAGTCCTTGATCGGTGATAAAAGTGGTTTTCTCTTCGTCTGCAGGATGCATCCTGACCTGATTGTACCCTGAGAAGGCATCCATGAGGCTTAGTAGTCCTTGGCAGGCAGTTGCGTCTACCAGTTGATCTATATTGGTTGAGGAAAGCTGTCTTTTGGACACGCTTTATTGAGGTCGGTGAAATCTACACACATCCTTCATTTTCCATTGGATTTCTTTACCAATACTACGTTTGACACCCACTCGGGGTACTTTACTTCTCTGATGAAGCCGACTTTTAACAGTTTTTCCACCTCCCGGATGCCACCGCTCTGCACCGTTCTTGATTGAAGATCCTTCTCTTCTGTTTGACCGGTTTGAGTGACGGGTTTGCTGCTAAGCGGTGACTGATGAACTTGGGTCAATCCCGGGCATGTCATTGTGTCCCCACGCGAAGATGTCGGGGTATTCCCGTAGACATTCTAGCAGGCCCTTTTTTAGGGTTTCGTCCAAGTTTCCCCCTATCTTTATCTGCTTTTTTTCGGTCGGAATAGTCTTATTTCTTCTAACTCTTCAGCTGTTCCTAGCCGGGCAACTTTATCCGGGCGGGGACCTGGTTCTTTCCTCCTCTCGTTCTCGCCCCTCTGTCTCTTCTTGGTGCCTTCTTCAATGCAGAGGGTCTCTCGTGAGAGAGTGGAAAAGCAGCTACGGGCTATCTTCTGACTCCCGCACACGATTCCGATCCCTTCCCGGGTGGGGAACTTTAGTTTTAAGTGATAACAGGACATCGCAGCCTTTGTTTTCATCATAAAAAGGTCGGCCGATAATGACTTGGTAACTGCTCAGGCAGTCCACCACAGTAAAGTTTACCATAACTGTCCGGGTCCTCTGGGGTGAGTTCCGATGGTTGTTGTCAGTTGTATTCTCCCCAGCGGGATGACCGTTGAGCCTCCAAAACCGTACAGGGGGGGGCCGTCATTAGTTAGGGTTACGTACTCCACTCCCAGGCTTTCTAAAGCTTCTTTGGAGATTATGTCTACCGCACTTCCGGGATCTACCAGGATTCTTTCTACCTCTGTGCCGCTGATTGTAGCTTTGATTATTAGCGCATCGTCATGGGGGAAACTCACCCCTCGAGCATCCTCGTCGGTGAACATTATGGGCACCGATCGACTTCCTCGTGGTACTGGGGACCTTTCCGTTTCCAGCACTTCCGTCCCATGTATTCGGCTATAGTTTTTTCTTGACCGGTTAGAGTCTCCGGCCAGTGTTTTCCCTCATGCGATGATGTTCACCTGCCGGTTTCGTGTCCTCTGTCTGGCTGCCATGGCCTCATGGTTGATATAACTGTTTAGATACCCATTTCGGTCTAGGTCCTCCATCTGTTCCCGTAGATCCTTGCATTCGTCCGTTGTGTGCCCCCTCAGATTATGATGTACGTCATTAGCCAAATAATTGCTGGCTAATGTTGATGTCGCAGCAACCGGCATGCTTCTTTTATGGCTTCTGGAGAGCCTGGCCATTTATCCAAATTTGACTGGATAACCTTTGCTTCTAGCTTTGGACACCTGGAGGTTTCATTAAACGGGAAAACTATCATCCAGTTCTCTCCTTCTACATAGGTCTGAAAACCCTTTTCATAGAACTCTCTGCATAAACAGCCGATGACTTTTATTCCCAGGGCTCTTCTATAACACATCCATTTCTTGTTGAAGAATGGGATTTTGTATGTAGCTTCTGAGGCTTTGAGTTTAACTTCTGTAACATATCCCATAGTGATGAGATGAAAAACGGAAAACAAAGTTTGATTAGAATGAATTTTTTATAAATTATAAAATTTTTGTTGAAATTGGAAATATATATATACACACATGTTTTATGCGCAGAATACAATAAAAAATATTAATTTATAATTTATTTATTTTATAATTAATTATTAATTAATTATTTTAGTAATTATTATTTATTTATTTATTTATTCTATTAAATTATTATTAATTAATGATTTTTTATTATTTTATAATTCTAATTAATTTATTAATTATTAATTATTTTTTAAAGTATTAATTTATTAATTATGTTGTTCCCTTATATCATGTTATCGAGGTTGAGGTATATCATATTCTCTTATTGTATATTTTATTTGGTGTTTTTTTTTTCATATAATTATATTTAAGTGTATCTTTTCTTAGGCAAAAAGGAATACGTGAAGCTAACTCCCTAATTTCTGCTGCACATCCCTCCTCGTTTCCTAATAATTGTATCATGAGCCTAATACACTTTAAACATCATTTCTGAATACATATGGAGCACAAATAAATGTGTTATGGTCAATTCATATGGGTACAGAAGATAACGGTGAAAATTTTGGGTTTTATGATTTTAAAAACGACGTTTTGATTTCAAATGACATATAAAATGGACATTCAGACATAAATTTTATACACAAATTCGAATGGATAGTAATATGCTCTATACTTGGTATATAACTCCACATATCATGAAGTCACAAATTGTCATAAAGGAAAATTATGGAAATTATGAATTTGTTTAAAAACTTTTGGAAATTGTAGAATTGGCCCAAAATTAATGAAAATTCTAATTTTGTTAATTTGGGGCCATTAAATGGAAATATAAATAAAGTACCATGTTTTTATTTATTATATTCGTTAATTAATTATAGGTAAAATCTTTTATTTAGGGAATACCTTTTTGGTTAACATACCCTCTTAAATTCAAAAGGTCATAATTATATAAAAAAAAAAAAAATTAAAAGATTTCATTTTTAAATTATAAAACGACTTGAATAAGGTAAGAAGAGCATAAAGGTAAACTCTAAAACCAAAAGCCCAAGCTCATAATCATTAATTAAATTAATTATCTGTTACATGAAACATGATTATAAATATTTAATTTATTTGGTTATTTTATATTATGCATTATTTTTATAATGATTGATTTATAAACTGTGGGACCTTCATAAACTATAATAAAATGTAAAGACTTAATAATGATATTGTTTGTCAAGGGAAAGGTATGAAAATGGTCTTGTCAAAGGACGATAAGAGCTTAAGATAAATTGTTCTTAAGTGAGACATTTTTTTGGAAATGTTGAAACTATATCGCCAAACTATCCAACTCGGCTTAAGCGAAATAGGTAAAACCATCGACTGCTCAGGCCCTTACAAGAAGTGCAATCCATGGATTCGAACATGGGACTTGACAACCAAATCCTAACTCTTATACCATCAAGCCACACCTCTCAGGGACAAGTGAGTTTGTTTTCACTCCTTCATTTTGTAATACCCCGATTGTACGACAGGTCATTATGGATATGATCGGGTCTTCGATTTTACCAACTCCGTAGTTCAGTTGAGTTATAAATTTTTGGATTTTTAGATTTCGTGTTTGTGTCGCGTGCGTCTCAGCATTTGAACGAGATTAAAGTTCACATTTGTGTCACGTTCTTCACCCTGTTCGAATGAAGCCAGTCAGAGGATTCACGTTCGTGTGGCATTCGATGAGGCGTCTGAATGCAGATTAGCAGAATGCGTGTGTTCGTGTTGCGTATGAACGGCCCTGAGATTTTTGCCCCAAAATTATATCAAAACACTATGGAAATTGAGCTTTTAGCTCTTTATAAATAGACATATATCCCTTTTTCATATTCTTCAACCTCACGCCCAAGCCATCCCTCCATTTTTGGCCCATTTTAGCAAGCTTAAGAATGTCATCTCTTACATTTTCAAAATCCATTGAAGCAAGGTAAACTTATTATCCCCTATTTAGCTTTCACTTGGAATTTTAACATGATTTTCAAGCTCATCTAGTAGACCCAAGCATAACTCATGAAATCATACATGGTAGAGTTTATTATGAGGTCAATCATGCATAGATGTAAGGTTATTTTCATGAAATGTGAAAAATTGGAAATGAGGTAGAACTTACGGTTTGTGTTGTGAGAAACCCATGAAACCCAAGCAATATTCATGTTCATGTTGCGTGATAGTGTTGATTTTGTTGGGGCGGATGTGAGACTCATAGGGTCGGATCGGTGCCCCGCGCAGTAGAAATGAGTCTAAACTGTGGTTATTGAGCATTGGTGAATATTTAATTAATCTAATGTGATACTATATTCTATTACGAGTGCATATGAAAAAACCATGGACGAAACATATTATGAAAACTCAAGAATGGGACACGCGCTCCAAACGCGCGTCTCTCGTACACAGCATGTGCACTTTGCTTTTTTTTTTTTTTTTTTTTTTTTTTTTTTTTTTTGATTTTCACTCAGCAAGCATGCAAGCGCATGTAACAATTGCTTTAGAGCATGCAAGCAATTGCTTCAGGAAATTGCTTCAGCGCATCATGCTATAAATATTTTTTTATTTCATTTGTTACTTCATTCCATCAACTCTTTGGAAACATAAAGCTGATATAAATAAAGTTTTTAACCTAATATGCTTCCAAATTTTCCTAAATATTTCCAAATATCCAAAATATAATTTTAACATTAAAATGAACATAAACAATATTAAAGAACAAATTCATGTTTTCAAAATATCAAATATTTTTTAAATACATAAATTTATTCAAAATACATACATGTGTAAATTTTGAATCTAAAATACAAACCAAACAAGAATCCCACAAAGAAGTAACCCTTGAACAATTCTAGGTCACTTAAAGGTGGTCAAGTGATTATATAATGGTAATCATAGCTCCAAGCTTTCATCTAGAGTTTAAAACTCTAATTTTATAATCATGTCCAACATGAACATTGTAGGCACTGCATTTTTGCATTTAAGTTCCGATGATGAGTCTCTTATAGAGACACTACCTCTTTGATTGTGAAAGACGCGGGAAATAGAATTCGGAAGGGTAAAGTTGGAAATTGGTATTTTTGATGGATTTAACTCGCTTGTTTCGCTTCGGGTTCGCTTGTTGGACCTCATTTTAAAAAACACACCAAACCCATTAAATCACATCCAAAAGTAATTAAAACATTTAAAACACATCTCACAAATTAAATAATTAAAACTTTTAAATATATGTCACAATTAAACTAAAATAAATTAAAACTAATTAAATTAAATTAAAACAAATTAAATGAAATCTAAATTAAATTAAATTAAAACCAATTATAACCAATTAAATCAAAACCAATTAAATTGAAATTAAATTTAACAACTAATTAAAATCCAATTAAAATAAATCAAAACAAATTAAATAACTAAATTGAAATTTAATTAAAACTAAATCGAATTATTAAACCTAATTAAATTAAATCAAATTCCAAAATTAAATTAATCATTTCCAAAATTTAAAAATCACCTACCAAATTAAATTAAATCAATCACCTAATTAAAATAATTCACCACCTAAATTACATATTTCTTGCTTAAATAAATAAACAAATTAAATACACCTAATATTAATTGATTTGTTTCCTTTCAAAACCATGCACAAAACCATACAAACCCTACATTCCCTCTCTATAAAAAACAAACCAAAACCAAGACACACCTCCGCCTCTCCATTCACGGCTCACACAAAAAATAAACAAAAAAATAAAACAACAACTTCAACCCTAGCTCTCTCCCCCACGACAAAAAAAAATAAAACAGAACCCCTAGCCCTTGCCTCTCGCACGGCGAACCATCAACAAAACCCTAAAACTCATCAAACTAACCCTCCCTCACACCTCAACACCTTCAGCACACATAGCCTCAACTCCTTCACGCCGACTGCCACTAACACACAAAGTCATCACGTACTGAACCCTACTGCATGCGCACTTCACCTTAGCCTGCCTTCTTACGCTCACAGCCTCCACCTGCCCTCTTTCAATTACGCAAACCAGTCCGTAAGCCAAGATCACTCACGCACTTAGCCAACAGCCCCCACGTTCACGCTATAAAATACCCTACAACCCTCACGTACCTGTTTCCCTCACGCTTGCCACTCAGCCCATAAGCCTTCAACGCCACTCACCCTCAAATTGCCGAGACACAGTCCCAAAATCTGCCTTAAAATTGCCACACAACCTGACCGAATAAACACCTCAAAAACTACCCAAAACTGCCCAGAAAATTGCCCAGAAAACACACCCAGAAACTGTCCTAAACCCACATCAAAAACTGCCCAAAACTGCCCGGTAACACTGCCCAAAACTGCCCAGTAAAACTGCTCTAAACAGTCCCCGAATTAACCCAAAACAGTCCCTGAATTAACCCAAAACAGTCCCTAAATTACCAAAAAATAGTGACTGAAAACACAACAAAAACAGCAGCGAAACGGAGTGAAAACAGCAGCCTAAACAGTGAAACATCGAGGAAAAATGTTGGATTAGTGAACCATAAAAGTTGCGGAACATCAACCATTCCGACGGCTGTGTAACGCACTTCCGAGAGACGACAAAAGATGTTAGACCTGAGGGCACCTTCTTTATTTATTATCTTTCATTTTTGTTATTTATTTTAATATATTATCGCATGAGAGTCGTTTGTTGAGGCATGATGTGAATTCCAGATGAACGGAATGCGTGTTCTCTTTTGTGGTATATCGGATGGAAACCCGGACGTAAATTCCGTAGCCGAATCCGAATGGACGGCAGTGCGGTTTGCACTCGGGATACAACGCCACGTACTACTTAAAAGACACACGTATCTTGTTTCATCCAACCTTGTATTCGAGCATGATCTAGTCTAGTATGTTATTTAGTTATTTATTTTTAAGCATGATTAATTATTTATTTTGCGTTTGGAATTTGCATTATGTTTATGTTGTTATTTGTTTTCCGCATTATATAATTGAAGCATGTTCATGGGATTGTCGTGTGTTATCGTGTGTTTGCCGTGGTGATATCTTACTTTTCAAGCATGCAACTTAGACATAGGATTTATCTTTATAAACATGAACTAGATATAGGTTTTATTATTATTCTTATGCATGCGAACTTAGACGTAGGCTACCTTTGAATACATGATTGAGTAGATTCGGTTAGTTTATCGCACAAATCATATCGTTACAAGTGGCATAAGTAAGGGACCATTCCGAACCCAACGGTTTGAGGTCTTCCCTTGCGAAGGGTGAGTGCGGTCTTAAATCACATTTCCCCGGTTCACACCGAGTGGCGACTCCATGTTATTTCTCCGGTTTAGTTCCCCCGTGGGCTATTCCGTACTCCCAACTAGGCCGCGAGCCTAGAACAGCGTCGTCAAGTTTCTGTGTTCCCATAAACATATTTGACCCAATTACAAGCATATTGTGTTTATGCTTCCAAAACATCCATACATAATTTATTAACATAATTTCAATTTCAAGCTATATTATTATGTATTAAATACATAATACATCACTATATGAAAAAACATAACTTATTAGAGAATATCAAACTTACCTAGCAGTTTTGAACCAAATATATAATCTTCTTCTCCTTATTGAAAATATTGAGAACTTCTCAAGCTTCTCTAAACACTTCTATAGGTTAATTTTTATTATGCTTCGCCTTATGATTATTCTTGCTTAATCAAAAACTTGTTCAAGCTTAAATTTAATAGTGAAGCTTATGTAATTTTTTTGTCCAAATATGTATAATTAGGTGTGACTAATCACCTTTATCTACCACTTTAATTTAATCCAATTAAATCTAGACAAAGTTTAACTAATTGATTAGTTCATTGTCTTCAACTTTGATTTAATCCAATTAAATCAAGCCAAATACACATATTTTTTATATATTTTATAATTACCAAAATATCCTCCAATGGTAGAGATATTTATGAAATTACAATAAAACCCTTGTGTATTTATTTATTTAACTATTAAATAAATTTAGATTAATTCAATTGGGTCAAAGTAAATAATTAATGTTATCCAATAACACTTAATTATTTTAATTGATAATTATAATATCAAATATTATCGAATACCCAAGTGCTCAACAAGTACATTTCATATTGTGAGACTCTTTAAGTTCGGAAACGTTCGTCATATAAGCCTAACTCATATGTACGCAATTAGGCCACCTCCTAATTTGCGAAAAACACGAACGACTGAAATGACACTTAGTTGCAACATATTAGAGTACCAGTTCTGTATCCATTTGTGATCATCATCTCCATATGACTGAAATGACACTTCCATCTTGATATCACACCCAATACACTACGATTCTCAATAAACCCAGAAGAGGCGTACACAGAACCTGTTAAAACCCCGGACGACCAAAACTAAAGAGTATTGATTGTCGCAAGTATTAGCGATGCAAGTCTCAGGTTAAGACCAAATACACCTACCCTGATTCGGATTCCCATAGACACATAATCATACTACCAATGGGATTCCGAAGGGTCTATCCAGAGCGAAGCTGTTCCCGTACCATCGGTAAACAGAACCTCCTATTACACTTACATGAGTATCCAATACCCAAATATATGAGAACTATGCCGTTACGCTTCCATAACGCGCACAAGTGTAATACTAGCCTATTCCGCATTATCGATGTCCAGTCTCGATAATACTACGACTAGGGATATTTAATGATTAAACCTTCCGTGGATTGATACTGTATCATATCTTATTAATCCAGAACTAATCATAAGGACTTTTATCATTTATATATTCAAGCAATCTAATTACAAAATGATAAAATAGCAATTTCCTTTGTCACATAGTTAATTTATACAAAAACCACAATATCTTTTACAAATAGTGATGCTATGGGTCATAATTGTCCAACAATCTCCCACTTGGCCTATAGCCAATCACTCAAGTATCTAACACATGAACTATGTACATATCGCTCAAACTTTTGCTGAGAAATAGCCTTCGTCAGCGGATCTGTAATGTTGTCATCTGATGTGACCTTCTCGATCTTCACATCGCCACGATGTATGATCTCACAAATCAGATGGAAACGTCGAAGTACATGCTTGGATCGTTAATGAGACCGCAGTTCCTTAGCCTGCGCTATAGCCCCGTTATTGTCAAAATACAAAGGAACGAGCTCAGCTGTTAACGGAACTACTCCTAATCCAATTAGGAATTTACGGATCCAAACTGCCTCTTTTGCTGCCTCAGCTGCATCGATATATTCCGCTTCTGTTGTTGAATCGGCAACAGTCTCTTGCTTGGAAGATTTCCAGCTCACTGCTCCGTTGTTCAAACAAAATATATACCCGAATTGCGACTTATAGTCATCTTTATCGGTTTGGAAACTTGCATCGGTAAACCCAGTTACCTCAAGTTCTCCATCTCCATCGATTAAGAAAGAATCTTTAGTTCGTCTAAGATACTTAAGGATGTTCTTAACCGCAACCCAGTGACCATCACATGGATCGGCCTGATAGCAACTACACATGCTCAAAGCATACGAGACATCAGGTTGCATACATATCATGGCATAAATGATCGATCCGACTGCAGAAGCGAACAAGACCTGACTCATGTTGTCTCTCTCATCTTGAGTTTTAGAACACATGTCCTTAGATAAAGAGACGTCATGTGTCACTGGCAACAGTCCCCTCTTAGACTGATCCATGTTGAATCTCTTCAACACTTTGTCAATATACGAGCTCTGGGAGAGTCCAAACATCTTTCTAGATCTATCACGGTAAATCCTTATTCCCAGAATAAAAGCTGCTTCTCCCAGATCTTTCATGGAGAATTTTAATGAAAACCAAGCTTTCACCGATTGTAATATGGTATGTCATTGCCAAGAAGAAATACATCATCTACGTAAAGGACAATGTATGTCAGTGCGCTCCCACTAACATTCTTATATACACAAGGATCATCCTCGTTTTGAACGAAATCATATTCTTTTATGATCTCATCAAAACGTTGGTTCCAAGAACGTGATGATTCCTTCAATCCATAAATGGATCGATTTAACTTGCAAACCTTGTTTGCATGTTTTGGTACGACAAAACCGTCAGGTTGTTACATATAAACATCCTCCAAAAGGTTTCTGTTAAGGAAAGCGGTTTTGACGTCCATCTGCCATATTTCATAATTGAAATATGTAGCAATAGCAAGCATTATCCGAATGGATTTAATCATGGCAACATGTGAAAAAGTTTCATCATAATCGACACCATGTCATTGACGATACCCTTTCGCTACAAGCCTAGCTTTGTATGTTTGTATGTTTCCATCCATGTCTGTATTCTTCTTGAAGACCCATTTACAACCAATAGGCTTTTCGCCTTCTGATGCATCAACCAGTGTCCAAACTTGGTTGGTATACAAGGAATCCATTTCGGACTTCATATCTTCTTGCCATAAAGTGGAGTCGATATCTTGTATCGCTTCCTCATACGTAGCCGGCTCATTATCCTCAATAAGATTAATATCCACATGAGGTGAGATCAGAAATCCATACCTATCAGGTTGTTTTCTGACTCTCTCCGACCTACGCGGTTCTTGTGTATTAGAAGATTGTGGTACAGTTTCATCCCTGATGAACTGTTCGTGTTCCGGTAAGGAATCAGTGCCATGAACAATATCACTCTTATTTTCATTGAGTTCTATTTTCCTCCCACTTACCACTGAATTTAGGAATTCCTTTTCGAGGAAAACCGCATGTAGAGCAACAAATACCTTGTTCTCTTGTGGGTGGTAGAAGTTATATCCTTTAGTTTCCCTAGGATAATCTAAAAACATGCACTTATTCGATTTGGGTTCAAGTTTGGTACCATCCAAACATTTAACGTATGCCCAGCATCCCCAAATCTTCAGGAATGAGAAACCCGGTTTCTTTCCTGTCCATATTTCATATAGAGTCTGTTGAACAGACTTTGACAGAACCTTATTCAAAATAAGTATTGCACTGTTCAATGCATATCCCCATAAGGAAATTAGTAGCTCTGTGCGACTCATCATAGACCTTACCATGTCCAACAAAGTTCGGTTTCTCTGTTTGGACACACCGTTTAATTGAGCTGTTCCGGGAGGAGTCCACTGTGAAAGAATACCATATTCTTTCAAGTAATCGAGAAACTCATTGCTCAAGTATTCTCCACCACGGTCCGACCGTAATGTTTTAATACTTTTGCCAGTCTGTTTTTCTACTTCGTGTCGAAACTCTTTGAATTTCTCAAAGGTTTCCGACTTGTGTCTCATAAGATACACATAACCATAACGTGAAGCATCATCCGTAAAGATTACAAAGTATTCATATCCACCTCTAGTCTGGCTAGACATGGGCCTGTATACGTCACTATGAATAATGGTGGTAATTTGGGTCAGGATTTGTTTATTTGTTCGATTCGATTATATTTAAAGCGAATACGGGTTTGAAAAAAATGGATTCATTTAATAAATGGGTCAATTCGATTCGATTCATTTATTAAACGAATCGAATACGAATTTAAGCTTATTGATTCATTTAGGATTCGTTTTATTATTTTTATCTACTAGTTCTTGTAAATTTTCAATTAAGATTCGAGAAATTATAGCTAATTATCATAGAAAATGTAATATTTTCGATATTTGGTGAGGTATTTTTAGTAAATATTTTAATTACATATTTCTTATGTATATATTTATGAAGAATTAATGTAAATCAAGTGTGATAAATTATTTTATTAAATAATATTATTGACTAAACGAATATTCGCATTTGATTCGTTTAATAAACGAATCGAATACAAATCATGATATTATGATTCATTTAATAAACGAATCGAATACGAATCCATCACATTTTGATTCGATTCGTTTAGGATTCGATTCGTTGATTCGTTTTGTCACCCCTAACTATGAACGATGGCTAACAGTTCGGTGGCACGTGCACCTTTACTGCTAAAAGATGTTTTAGCATTTTGCCTAATAAACAAGATTCGCATACGTCATATGAATTTGGATCAAATCTGTCCAAGTATCCACTCTTCGAAAGTGTGGATATACGAGTCTTGTTAATATGTCCCAAACGACAATGCCATATATAAGTTTCATCTTTGTTACTTAATTTAAGCTTTTTGTTTGTCATGTTATATGTTTGAGATTGATTTATATTCAAAATATAAAGACCATTATTAACATCAGCACTGCATATCTCAAAATCATTTTTATAAACAAAACACCATGTGTTTCTGAATACAAAAGTATACCCACATTGGGTTAAACAAGATACATATATAATGTTTCTAGTCAAACTAGGTACATAATAGCAGTTTGATAAATTAAGTACATGCCCCGAAGGCAGTTCCAAAATGTAGGTCCCAACAGCCAAAACGGCGACTCTAGTCCCATTTCCAACTCGGAGGTCGATCTCTCCTGAAGCCAGTCTCCTGCTAATCTGCAGATCCTACAAATCAGTACATATATGAGTACCACAACCAGAATCAAAAATCCAATTTTTAAAACTAGAAGTAGACATGTTTATTTCAATACCAAACATACCTGATGCCGGTGCCTTGCCCGCTTTCACTTCCTTCATGTGCGCCTTGTACTCACGGCAGTCACACTTCCAGTGACCCCGTTTGCCACACTGTAGGCAGACATCTTGGGATTTGTCATTTGCCTTCCCAGAAGACTTTGATGATTTGGTCTTGCCCTTTCTCTTCTTTTTCTTCTTCACACCTCCAGAAGCTTTCGGCCAAGCCTTGGCATTCTGAGATGTCGAAGCGAAGTACGCCTCGCGCTTCTTGCCATTTAAAATCTCTTTTTCTGCCTCTTTCAGCATTGCCATCAACTCTCTAAGAGTATTTTCTTGGTTCATCATATTGTAGTTCATGATGAACCCGCTCCAGCTGTCAGGAAGAGACTATAAGATCAAATCTATGGAAGTCTCAGCCTTGAAGACTATGCCTAGCTGTCTCAGCTGTTCGATGTCAGCAATCATCTACGATACATGGTGCTCAATAGATGTACCATCTGACATGCGAGAGCAAAAGAGCTTATTCTGCAATTTGTACCTCTGCGATCTGAGGTTAGATCGGTGAAGGTCCCTCAATTTCAACATCATTTCATAGGGATCCAATCCCTTGTTTTGACAACGAAATTGTGGGATCATTAGAGCAAGCATGACGGATTGAGCAGTTGAGTTGTTATCACTGTGAGTCTTCCAAAGCTCAAGCTCAAGCAGCTGCTCAATTCCGGGCTTAGGCCCAAGAGGTCTCTCTATCGTATAGAGCAATCTATCAGCCCCCAGGACAATCCTGAGGTTCATATCCCAGTCAGGAAAGTTCGCACCATTAAAGACATTTTCGCCCATGATAATGTCCCTAACATTGACCTTTCCATCCATCTTAATTGCAATAGTCTAACTATTCAATTAACGATTTTGGGTACAGTCTAACTGTTACAAAAAAAAAATTAATAAAATATTAGTCCAACTAATATAAATATATATATAATGACGAAAATAGTTTGAAAGCACGTATTTGGCAAGTATTTGAACGAAATTACAAATTCAATACTGGCCTCCCACTATTTTTCGGCGAGTCTCTAACCCTCTGTTGAGTACTCAGGAAATCTAGTTTCCTAGTGGGCTAGGATCTCGTTAAATAACACACAACCTTGACTTTGGCCAACAAGCTGTATGATATTTAACTAGGTAGATCTCTAAGATAAATTGGATCTCATCCAATTCCTAGATCCGGTAGGTGGACCTCCAAGTTCGAAACATATATACAATATATATGTCAATATATCCAATATATTTCCTAACTTTTTCCTCTGAATCAACTAAGCCTTGGCTTTAGCTCAACAAGCTTAATGATTCCAGTTAAGCAGAACCCATTGACAGTGGGAAAGCTTCGTAATCCACGTCGATGAACTATAAGTGACCTTGACTTTGGCCAACAAGTCACAACCGCCCAAGACATGCGATATGGAACAAAGCTTCCGTGGTTCAAACACATCCGCGATGAACATTGATCTTGACTTTGGCCAACAAACCAATGTCAATATTGGATCTTGAGAGAGAACCACTCAATGGAAGGAAAACACTTAATATTATATTGATGGTTTTTTGCGTAAATTGGCAACCAATTTATTATCTTTGATCATGTCTTATCATACACCCTTAAGCATGCATTCTAAAAGCATAATAAGGCGTGAAATAAATAATAATGATATGCGGATGGATATTTAACAAATTGTTCCTAGAACAAATCTCTCAATTTCCTCTCACCGGCTAGCACTATTCTAAATTCTACCCAATTACATAATATGTTAAAGAAACCTCATTAACATTTAAGGGAATTGGTGAGAAGAGAAATACAAAGAGTCAAGAGATAAAAGGCTGGACATGCAGGTCCAATTTAATAAATTCTAAATTTATTACAACAATTTTCAAAATTGCCCTCACCATTCTAATATCCATCCGATATATATTATTCATGCAATACATCCATGTATTCACACAAAGCATGTTATTCAATCAATCTAATCCAATTAATTAATCTTTGAATTAATGACCATCCAATGGTCAAACAACGATTTGATTTGCTCGAGTCCAACTCGTTTAAGAATAAATACTCAAAGTACGTATTCTTGAATTATATCGAACTACAATTTTAAATCCAATTTAATTTGTATTCAATACTAATTCTAATTTAATTCCAAATTAAATAATTACACTAATTTATGTGTCTTTTAGACTTAGATTCTAAATCCAATCTTAATGGGTCTCAAAGGCCCAATTAACATCCAATGTCAATTTAATTAAAGTCTAATGGGATTTTAATTAATTATTAAGGCATGGGCTTTGGCCAATATGGATCAAACCCAAATGCCAAGGCCCAATTTAGGAATCACCCTATTTGCCAAAAATCAATTTAGGCCCAATTAAATTACTTAAAGGTCCAATTATTCTATTTGGACTTTATGGAATGGTTTTAGGCCCAATTTGAATCCAATCCAATTGTCCTAAACCAAGCTTGGCCCAACCAAGCCCATTAAGCCCAAATACAACAATATTAGCCCAATTCAAAATTAAAGACTAATTTTAATTAATACAAAATTCCAAATTTCACATTAATTTGATAAAGTGTAATAATCATAATTAATTAGTTAAACCAATATTTCCAAAACATCATTTAAACTAATTAATCATGCTTTAACATATTCAATTCATGTCCAACACAATTGAAGCAAAATCAATCAATTTCGTGCTTCTTAACTCACGGTAATATGGCACAATTTATATCCAATTTTGATCTCAATCTAATTAAATAAACAATCAATATACTCATTATGCATTAAACAAATCCAATGGTTTAAAATCAAAAAATCACCATGATAAAATTAGGGTCAAGTTTCGGCCAAATATAGGAATTTAGGGAAAATTAATCTAATCAATTTTTTCTCAAATTTTAAGATGCATAAATCTAATTCATCATCATCCAAGCTCAACAAAACAACCAATTTGAAGAAATCATGCTCAAAACATAAAAACCCCAAATTAAAGTATATAAACCCTAAACTCATTTCATGCTTAGAAAAAGCTCTTGATACCATTGTTAAACAATTGTTGGGTTCCTAGAACATGCCAAGGATCTTCTAACATGAAATGGTGTGTGAATAATCAAAATAAGAATGCGGAATTAGACATACATTGATTGGCTTGATGGATGTAGTTCAAAACTTTTGATCATTTGAGAAGAGCTCAAAGCCTTTCTTTGTGTTCCAAACTATAAGATTGGTTTCCCTAACACCTTGAATGACTCATTGATAGTGCTAGCTTGAAGAAATTTTGAAACAAAATCTCAAGGGAGTAGGAAGAAGGTCACGACAATGTGTGAGGGAGAGAGAGAGATTTTTCCTTTTTTTTTTGTGTATTTTGATTTCTAACATCAATTATCATTTACCAAATCCAAGTTTTGGTATATGTCATTCCAAATAATAAAATAATGAAGAGTGTTGGATTTTGGTTGAGTGAAAAATAAACAATCTAATGCTTACACTCAACTTTTACCAAATTCCATCAAGTGTCAAACATATTGATGTAAGTTGGTGGGTCCTATTTTAAATTCTGAATTTAAGTCGAACAATCCAACACGCATCTTCGCTCGGGCCCGATTTCGTTTAATTCTGAATTAATGAATTTTCCGTTGCGACATTATTATTAAAGTCGCTTACGAATTAATTCTAAATTAATTCGTTTGTCCGAATTAAAATCCAATTTTAATTCCGCGTTGAAATCTAATTTCAATTAATATATCGAATATATTATTTAATCGATTAATTCCAAATTAATCGTTTTCTCTCTTCTATTCGAATTTTATCCCAGATAAATTCTTGCCGTAATTAATCCTAGATTAATTTTCTCTCTCTCATAATTAATTCCAGATTAATTCTGTTCGAGTCAAACGTCATCGGTGAATCTTTGGGAAGCGACCAATGAGATTCCTTGATATGTTGGCATTAAATCTGGTCATCGGACTATCCGAACACCTGCGTACCCGGTACCACGTTCTTACCGATTTATAAGACATTGTTGGCTTTTAGCAAAGCACTGTGCCTACCCAATTCTCCAGAAATATTCTTTTAAGGAATACATAATCTATACCAGGCGTTATATACTAAGTATTGCGTATTTCGATCCAGTATCGGATGTCACATGCTAGGCCTGAGGCTGGAATTGTGTCTACCTCGTACGAAACATATATCGGATCACTAGCTACTAGTCTCTTTAATCGGATAATCATGACCTTGTCATATTATCCTGATAGTTGCAACATATTAGAGTACCAGTTCTGTATCCCTACGTGATCATCATCTCCATATGACTGAAATGACACTTCCATCTTGACATCACACCCAATACACTACGATTCTCAATAAACCCAGAAGAGGCGTACGATTCTCAATAAACCCAGAAGAGGCATACATAGAACCTGTTAAAGCCCCAGATGACCAAAACCAAAGCGTACTGATTGTCGCAAGTATTAGCGATGCAAGTCTCAGGTTAAGACCAAATACACCTACCCTGATTCGGATTCCCATAGACACATAGTCATACTACCAATGGGATTCCGAAGGGTCTATCCAGAGCGAAGCTGTTCCCATACCATCGGTAAACAAAACCTCCTATTACACGTGCATGAGTATCCAATACCCAAATATATGAGAACTATGCCGTTACGCTTCCATAACGCGCACACGTGTAATACTAGCCTATTCCGCATTATCGATGTCCAGTCTCGATAATACTACGTCTAGGGATATTTAATGATTAAACCTTTCGTGGATTGATATTGTCTGATATCTTATTAATCCGGAACTAATCATAAGGACTTTTATCATTTATATATTCAAGTAATCTAATTACAAAATGATAAAATAGCAATTTTCTTTGTCACATAGTTAATTTGTATAAAAACCACAATGTCTTTTACAAATAGTGATGCTATGGGTCATAATTGTCCAACAGATGCATCACGTTTCAATTTTAAACCAGGTATCATCCAACTTTTACCCACATTCCACGGTCTAGAATCAAAAATCCTTATCAGCACTTAAGGGAATTCGAAGATGTATGTAATACTTGCACAGACCAAAATTACAACATGAATATAATTCGATTCAAGTTTTTTCCATTTTCTTTAAAGAATAAAGTAAAAATTTGACTGTAGAACCTTAGGTCAGGATCCATCATAACATGGGATGATTTACAAGAGCAATTTCTGAAAAAATTATTTCCCCATCACATGACTAACTCATTTAAAAGGAGAATCACAACTTTCACACAAGAGTCGGGGGAAATGCTTTACCAATATTGGGAGAGATTTAAAGAGATGTTGAATATTTGTCCACATCACGGGTCTGAAACATGGAAGCTAGTTTCCTACTTCTACGAGGGTTTAACACCTCAAGGTAGACAATTAGTGAAAATAATATGTAATGGTGAGTTTAGGGAAAAAAATCCCAAAGATGCACTAGATTACCTAAAACACCTAGCAGAGAATGCACAACAATGAGACACAATTGGCACTTATGAGTCGTCTGTAAAACCACAGTCATCTGGTAGATGTATGTTTAACTTTAGGGAAGACCATAACCTTTCTACTAAATATGCATCTCTAGCTAAAAAAGTTGAGGCAATAGAAATGATAAAGAGTGATCATATCAAGTCAATTCACGAAATGACATGTCAAATCTGTAATTCAAATGAACATGTCACACTTTTGCCCAACCTTGCCAGCCCTGCAAGAATGTCTCCATTACCAAGTCAGTTCCATAAACACCTTCAAGAGACCAAATCAAAACCCATACTCCCAAACCTACCATTCTGGTTGGAGAAACCATCCAAACTTCAATTGGAGGAATGATAACCAAGCACAACCATCATAACAACTTAACCATGTACACCAGAATTTCCAAAACTCCCAGAATTATACACCATATGTCTCACCGCCTAGGAAAACTCTTGAGAATACCTTGCATGCATTCATTGAAAAATAGAAAGCCATCAATAAGCAAAATTTACAAACATTGATTGATTTGAAAGGTAATTTTGTCAAAATCACATATGCATTGACCATTAATGAGAAATGAAAGTTTACAGCACAACCACAGTCAAACCCCAAGAGTCATCAAAACCTTCACGAGGGTAGTTTTGGTAGTCAACACATAGATAAAGTCAAATATGTTATTACTCTTCGCAGTGGTAAGTCCATCCACAGACCTATTCTTGAACATCGTGAAGTTGAAAATAAATCAGATCTAGAGGGTAAGGAATGGGTAGATGAACCATTACTTATCGTTGATGATAATAATTTTTCTCATGCACCTCCATTTTATCAAGCATTAAAAATAAAGAAATTGAATTATTCCCTAGAGATATATGAAATATTCAAACATGTGAAAGTCAATATTCATTTATTAGATGTCATCAAACAAATACCATCTTATGCCAAATTTTTGAAAGACTTTTGCACCGTCAAAAGAAACATCAGGTAAGAAAGAAAACTTTTCTAGCTGAACAAGTAGTTTCATTCTCTCAACCAATAAGGATGGATTTGTGACTGGTGAAAATTATTTTATTGAGTTTACTTGTATGATGGTTATAAATGAGAACATCATGATAATGTGCCCTTATATTTAGCGTCATAATTAAAAGTTCCTAAATGAAAAGGAGGTTTAGTGTAATATCCCGATATAATGGGGATGTCACCGGTAGGAGATGAGCTGAACTCATCTCCATATACCTAAATTTTACATAAAAATGGACATGATGCGCCCTAAATTTATGCCACCTGAAACACAATCCAGCTCCTTAATGTAACCTGTAATGAACCTCAAATATACATGTGGACTTCAGGTTCACTATTCAAGATACATCTAATGTTCAATATCAATACTTAAGGTCTCTGTGGACAATAGAACCTGGGCGACGCATGCCGTCCTAGGCTCGCGGCCTAGGTGGGAGTACGGAGTAGCCACGGGGGACTAAACCGGAGAGTAATGGAGTCGCCACCCGGTGTGAACCGGGAAAATGAGATTTAAGGCCTCACTCACCCCTCGCAAGGGAAGACCTCAAACCATTGGGTTCGGAACGGTCCCTTACTTATGTCACTTGTAATAAAAGGATTTATGTAATAATTTAACCAGGCTTAAATAACATTTATTTCCAAAAATATCATGCTTCTAAATTCATATGCATGCATCAACAAGTTCATCACAACATGCAACATCACATGGCAATCTCATGAACATATTTCAATCCTATGATATGGAAAACTAAGAACAACATAATCATGCTTGGGTACTATCTCATGAACCTATTAACCAAATAACATGCTAACAGCCTAATCATGCTTGAATACAATCCCAAGAACACATAGAATGGATAAATGCAGGAATACAAATAATACGGTTGGCTATATAACACAAGAAAGATCAACCAAGAGGCAATTATGCATGAATATGATAAGACAAACTCAGTTCAGTGTGTGCGCGTTCGTGTAGCGTTCGTAAACGCGTTCGAACGGTAAACAGAAGGTTCGCGTTCGTATGGCGTTTGATAACGCGTTCGAACGGAAATGAGACAGAATGCTCGCGTTCGTATGGCGTTTGATAACGCGTTCGAACGGAAATGAAACAGAATGCTCGCGTTCGTATGGCGTTCGTGAACGCGTTCGAACGTAAATGAGACCTGATGCATGATAAGGCAAAAATGCATGCGCGTTCGAGTTGCGTTCGTAAACGCGTTCGAACGGGAATAGACCTGATGCATGAAATAGGACGCAATACATAAACAACAAAATAAATGGGCGCGGCGAAGTACTGCCGTAAAGGTGGACTTTTGGGGGCTCTTGATCTCTCAAAGAGAGGACCTTTAGACCAACAACTAAGCCCATGCGCGTCACATCACATCATGCATACAAACATAAAGACAATCATACTATTCTAAGTATGTCCGATTGAACGTGTCTTGCATCCAACCGAACACACATCAACCGGCGCGGCAAAGCATCGTGGTAAAGGGCTTTAACCCCTCCCCATAGGGGATCTTTCATTCCACTTACTAAGCCCATGCGCTCGATTGAGTCATGCATAAATAAGCAACATGCAGAATTTAAGTGCCGAAAAATAAATAAATAAAAGCAACACAAACAAGAGAAGGGCCGTTTGTTACTCAAGTGGTACGTGGAGTTGTATCCCAGTACAGACTGCACTACCGTCCATTCGGATTCGGCTACGGAATTTACGTCTGGGTTTTCATCCTATATACCACAAGAGACGACACTCTTCCATTTCATTCAAGCCACAAAATGCATCCATAAACGACTCTCATGCGAATAGAATTCAATAATAATAAAAAAAATGAATATAAACTAATGAAAAGGTACCCTCAGGTCTAACCTTTTAAATCACCTCTCGGATGTACGGTACACGATCGTCGGAAGGGTGGATGCTCTGCAACTCTCCCGGTTCACTGGTTCACAGTTCTCGTTCGTTGTTTTACTGTTTTGGGTCGTCGTTCTCCGTCTTTTGCTATTGTTTCCTTGTGGTTTCGCTGCCGTTTCCTCTTTATCTTTTGCTTACTGTTTTTTTGGGTGTCTTCTTCCTGTAATTTTCTTGTGTGTTGTGTATGAGCTAGGGACTAGGGACTGTTTTTGAGTGTTTGTTAGGGAGTGTTTTAGTGGTTGTAAGGGCTGTATGGGGGGATGCGTTGGCTACAGAAATTCGGCTATGGAGGGGTGCAAGGGAGATGGTGTTCACGGCTGAGGGGGATGAGATAGAGAGAAAGTTTTTATGTCTTGATTCCTTGCTTTGGGCGTGAGTCTTGGTGTGTTTCTAGGGCTTGGGCGTGACTTAGGTTGTGTGACCGAGAGCAATGGCTTTGGTTAGGGGTTGTTTATATAGAGAAGGGTTAGGGCTTCACCTTGTCTCACAAGGAAGGGATTTGGTGCATTCAATAAGGATATGATTTAGTGCTAGGTAAGGAAAGCAATGGATTTGATTGGGGGACATGTCTTGGCTAGATTACGAATACAATATATTTGATTGGTTAGGATTAGGCATTTAATTTGTTAGATTAGGAAGTCAATATTTTTAATTTGTTATGATTGATTTTAATTAGGTATATCATCTCTTTAATTTTAGTATATAATATATTCAAATTATTTAAATTAGGCATGATTTTAGTTTAAGTTAGGTAAATATTTTATTTAATTGGTAAATGGTTTAATATTTTTTATTTAATGTTTAATATTAATATTTATTTATTTAATTTGGGATGTGTTTTATGGGCTTTGGGGAGCTAAATGGGCTGGGTGTGAGGCTAGCAGCAAAACCAGAATTACCGACACTGTTCGAACGCTTCCTCGAACGCGACACGAACACCCGAATCTGTTTCCCGTTCGAACGAAGTAGCGAACGCAGCACTAACGAAGACAATGAGCTTGTTTATTCTGAATTTCCCTTCCGATATCCGTTTCCGCGGCTTTCGTAACTCAAAAGGTAGTGCCTCCAAATGAGGCTCATCATCGGGTTTCACATGCGAAAATGCAATGCCTACAGTCGCCCCACTTTGATTGGACTTGTGCAGTGTGTGACTTTGAACAATCCTATCAAAGTTATGCAATGCATTTTACTTACCTGGCTCGGCTGCCGCCTCGAGTTGAGTTGGTACTACAGCGGACCTCGATCCTGGGACGCATCCCAATAATTACAACTGACAACGGGGGCACCTCGAACCTGGGCACCTCGACCCTACATCACTGACTATAGGGACCTCGCCCTCGAACTGATGATGTAGTGGGTACCTCGACCCTGGGCACCTCGACCCAACACCGCTGACTATAGGGACCTCGCCCTCCTCGACTGATGATGTAGTGGGCACCTCGACCCTGGGCACCTCGACCCGGAACTACAACTGACAACGGGGGCACCTCGACCCTGGGCACCTCGACCCAACACCACCGCTGACTATAGGGACCTCGCCCTCGGACTGATGATGTAGTGGGCACCTCGACCCTGGGCACCTCGACCCGGAACTACAACTGACACGGGGTACCTCGACCCTGGGCACCTCGACCAACACCGCTGACTATAGGGACCTCGCCCTCGAACTGATGATGTGTCTCCATACCTGGAGATGACATGATATGGGCCTCGCCCCCAGCTGATGTGGGCCTCGCCCCTTGGGACTCACCCCAAAAACTGAGATTGCGTTGACGTTGTTTGGCTCATTCCTGCCGCTTTCTTTCTTTTCTTTGAACTGCGAACACAAAACAGAAACAAACACAAAGAGAATGCAACGTTACGTGTATGCATGAATGATTTCCCTATTCCGTTGGGTTAGATCTTCTGTCGATCCTTGTGGTGACTGCTCAGTCTTCTCTCCCTCAGGCAAAGTACTGCTTTAATCTGTCTACGTTGATCGGCTCGGTGAACTCGTTTCCTTCCAAGTCTGATAGCTTCACATCACTGCTCCTTTCCATGACTTTCTGAACGATGTAAGGTCCTTCCCAGTTAGGCCTGAATTTCCCTCTCGGATCCGTCGTCGACGGCCTCGACTGCTTAAGTACCAAATCACTCTTCTGATCTTTGTGGGACGTTTTTCTTGTTGAATGCCGGGCTAGTCTCTTCTGATACAACTGCATGTGATACAAAGACTTCGTTCTCTTCTCATCCAACAGTACTAACTGATCAAATCTCTATGCGCGGCCCATTCCTGTTCCGGTAATTCTGCATCTGCTAATACTCTCAGGGACTGTATTTCCACTTCTACTGGCAAGACTGCTTCCATTCCGTAGACCAAGGAGTAAGGTGTGGACCCTGTTGCTGTTCTTACTGATGTTCTGTACCCCCACAAAGCATACGGTAATTTCTCGGCCCAATCTCTACAATTTTCTGTCATCTTGGCTAAAATTGTCTTTATAGTCTTGTTGGCTGCCTCAACTGCCCCATTTGCCTGCGGCCTGTACGGTGATGACTTGTGGTGGCCTATACCATACCTCTGTAACATTGCCTTCGTCTCTCCTTGAAACTGGACCCCGTTGTCTGTCACTACATGATGCGGCATACCATACCGACAAATGAGGTTCCGAGCTATGAACTTTGCCATCTGTTTCGCTGTAACATTACGGAAGGATTCGGCTTCCACCCACTTTGAGAAGTAATCTACTGCCACCACTATGAAGCGATGCCCATTTGATGCATTTGGTCGAATTTCCCCAATCATATCAATTCCCCATGTTGAGAAAGGCCACGGCTCTGACAACCCGTGTAATTCTGTGTGCGGTAAGTGATTCAAATTACCATGTGCTTGACAGTCATGACAATGCTTTACCATCTTCGCGCAGTCTGTTTCCATGGTTGACCAATAAAAACCTTGTCTCACTATCTTGCGGGACAGATTCAACCCGTTCATGTGCGGACCACATACCCCGGCGTGTACTTCTTCCATTACATGTTGAGCTTCTTCCTTTCTTAACACTTCAACTGAATACCGTTTGCCTGCCTCTTGTACAGTTCCCCTCTCAAAGTCACATACTGGGAAGCCAACTTCTGAATGGCTATTCTGTCTTTTCTGCCCGCCCCGCTTCCGGAATTCACCATGTTCCAGATACCTCTGAATGTCATAATACCAAGGTTTACCGTCGTCAACCTCAACTTCCAGAATTCTTTCTATCTCATAAGCAGGTTTACTTGCTGTTGTCAGTACCAACGGTCTCATCACTAACTTCTCTGGATTTTCCCAAGTCGCTGCTAGTGTAGCCAATGCGTCTGCCATCTGATTCTCTTCTCTCGGTAGGTGCTGAAACTTACACTCGGGGATAACCTGTGCCAATTTTCTGAGGTGAAAAAGGTAAGGCTTCAACCGTTCTTCCTTCAATTCCCATTCTCCTCGTATCTGCTGGACTACCAGCATAGAATCTCTGTAGATTTCCACACTCCCGGCCTTCAAGGCTATCAATGTTGTCAAACCAAAAGCACATGCTTCGTACTCGGCCATGTTGTTAGTTACTCTGAATGTCAACCTCTTGCCAAAGGCAAAGTCTCTCCTCGGGGTTACTATCGCGATCCCAATTCCGGCTCCCTGTAATTCACTGCCCCGTCGAAATACATATTCTCCTCTGAACTGTTATTGCTTGGATCTCTTCATCTGGAACTCAAACTTATACTGATCCCCCACAACAGGTTGCAATGCCAGAAACTCCGCTACTTCTCGTCCCTTGATCACTTTGGAGGTGAGATACTCAATGTCAAACTCTGTCAACAATACCAACCATCGGCCTAGTTTTCCCACTAGTGAAGGCACTGAATGAAGATATTTCAGGGGATTCTCCTTTGCCACCACCTGGATCTTGTAAGACTGGAAGTAATGTCGCAACTTTTTGGAAGCCCATACCACTGCAAGACAGATCTTCTCAACCTCCTGATTTCGAGCCTCATACGGGAGCATCTTCTTACTCAGATAATAAACTGCATGTTCTACCCCTGTCTCATCTGCCTGTACCATCATACCCCCCAATGCTTCTGATTCTATAGCCAAATACAATATCAAAGGTCTACCCGGCCTCGGAGGTTTCAATACGGGTGGCTTCACCAAGTACTCTCTGATTCTTTCGAAGGCGGTCTGACACTGTTCATTCCATCTCACTGGCTGATCTTTTCTCAACAGTTTGAAGATAGGCTCACATACCGATGTCAACTTGGCAATAAACCGACTGATGTACTGAATCTTTCCCAAGAATGCCCTGACTTCCTTTTCTGTCTTCGGTGCAGGCATTTCTGTGATTGCCTTGATCTTTTCGGAGTCTACCTCTATTCCGCCCATTCCCACTGTATGACCAAGCAATTTCCCTGATGTCACCCCAAACACACATTTCTTGGGGTTAAGCCGCAGGTTATATCTGTCAACTCTCTGAAGGAACCTTTCCAATGCCTCAATATGCCCAACTCGTTTCTGATTTCACCATCATGTCATCCACATACACCTCAATCTCTTTGTGCATTAAGTCATGGAAGAGTGTAGTGGCCATCCGCTGATAAGTAGCTCCTGCATTCTTAAGCCCAAACGGCATCACCTTGTAACAATAGGTACCCCACTCGGTAACAAATGCAGTCTTGTGTTTATCTTCCTCAGCCATGAGAACCTGATTGTACCCTGAAAATCCATCTGCAAATGAATACATAGCTGACAAAGCCGCACTATCAACCAGAACATCTATATGCGGCAAAGGGAAATCATCTTTCGGACAAGCTTTATTGAGATCTCTGTAGTCTACACACATTCTGACCTTCCCATCTTTCTTCGGTACCGGTACTATGTTAGCCAACCATTCAAGATATTTTACCACTTCCAGGAACCCCACATCTATCTGTTTCTTAACTTCCTCTCTGACTTTCTCAGCCCATTCTGGTCTCATCCGTCGAAGTTTCTGCTTTACTGGCCTCATATTCGGATAAGTTGGTATTGTGTGCTGGGCAATGTTTCTGTCTACCCCGGGCATGTCCTCATAGGACCAAGCAATACTTTGGCATATATGACCAACACTTCTTCTAGTTTCTCCCTCTCTTCGGAGGTTACTTCACTTGCAATTAAAATTTCTTTGGGGTTCTCAAGTGTACCCAAGTTAAATGCAATAGTTCTGGCTGAACTGATGTCAAATATGCTTGATTCATGCAGAGTAAACGGAAATGACTCAGGCAAGTAAGCAAAAGAAATGTCTTTATTATTGGATAATGCGGAAGTACATTCAAACAAATCAGGAAGGTAAATGTCTTCATCATCTAGAGACACTTCTTCCTCTGCAATCAGGTCTTCCCCAAGCTTCTCATCCTCTTCCAGAGTCAGGCTCTCTAACTTCATTAATTCTTCTTCCCAAATCTCTGTTTCCACAGCTTCTCCAGTCAGTGGTTTCTTACCCAACAAATCCTGGAATATCTCAAACCCAAGTACCACAATCCCATTGACTTTCACAGGTTCAGGCTCTCCTTAATACCCTGAAGCTTTCACAAAGCACTCCATCAGTCTCAGGCCCTTTTTCTTGACCTTTGGCTTTTCTTCGTCAGATTTGTATCCCAAACCCTTCCGAGTAGTCTGTCCTCTGAAATCCGGCAATTTTGAACCTTTACCCGGCTCAAACTTCATTTTCTCCATAATCCTAGCCACCCTAGGATCCACCCACTCCTCAAAAGTGGCTGATACTTGGAACCTCGTGAAAGGTAGTATCTCCAAGGCAGCCACGGCATTATCTAACTCAGCCCGGATGGTAACAATTTCTCCCTCATACGGGAATTTGATCATCTGATGCAAAGTGGAAGGCACGCCCCCAAGTTTGTGAAACCAAGGCCTTCCCAACAATAAGGCAAAAGTGGCCGGGATGTCCAGCACTGTGAACTCAACCTCATCTTCAATCGGCCCTACCTTGACCATAGCCACAAAGGTACCCTCAACTCCCCGCTTACTGTCATCATAAGCTTTAATAGTCATACTGGAGGGGTCCAAGTCTGTTGCTTTCATACCCAATCTTGCCAGAATTTTCAACGGGCACACATTGATGGACGAACCGTCATCCACCATCACACATGAAGTTTTCTTGCCCCTCACCTCGGCCCTGATACATAGAGGCCTATTATGATTTCTTCCCTCCACCGGGAGTTCATCCTCAGAAAAGGATATCTGCAAAGCTTCTTTCTGAACCGACCCAACAAACATTGCGGGGTTGGCATCCTCCGGTACCACAATCTTGCTCAAGGCCTCAACCATAGCCTGTCTATGCTCCCGAGATGCACATAATAGTTCCCAGATACTCACTTATGCTCTAGTCTTCCTCAATTGCCTCAGCACTACATCCCCTTCAGTATTTTCTGTAGTCTCAACCACTTCTCTACCATCTGTCAAAGCTTCCTTACCCTTTTCCGCCATATCATTGTAAAAACGACCGCTACGTGTCATTCCCCTTACTTCCTCCTCATCACTGCTAGAGAAATCAAGCCAAAAGTTTTTCTTCTGCTCAAACTCATCCTCACTAGTACTATCCCAGATTCCCAGGCAAAAGGCTTGAGGGTGAAAGGATTTTAGGACAAGGTCTTCTGGAAGGCCAGAATTGATCATGTAGGCTGGTGGTGGTACGGCACGGTAGTTGGGTAAGGGGTTTCTGTGTGTGTCGGGCTGTTCTGTTTCTGGGTTGGGTATTTTCTTGCAGTCTATGAGATATTGAATTTCATGCCTGAGGCGGGTGCAGTTGTCGGTGTCATGTCCATGTAGCTGGTGGAAGTGACAATAAAGGTTCACATTTATGTGTGGTGGTGGGGGGTGCGGAAGTGGCTTGCCTTCTAAGGGTTTCAAGATTCCTTGTCCCTGTAACTTTTCAAATACCTTCGACAAAGGTCTACCAAGGTCGGAGAATTGCCGGTTCCTGATGGCAGCAACCTCGACAGTAGCGGCTTAGTCTCAGAATACCCCCCAAGAGTCCGCCTATTCTGGCCATAGGACTTTCTGTTTTCAGCCTCTTCTTCCTCAATATCCATGACAGTTTCCCTCAACTGTCGAAAATCAGAAATCATTGAAGTCATCCTCCTCAGCTTACTATAAATAGAGGACTTGGTGCCCTTGATGATCATTTTGATTTGGTCATTCTCAGAGGCCGAGTCTGCATTTTCAGGAGCTGGCTTCTCCAGCGGTCTACATACTCCTTGAAGCTTTCTTCCGGCTTCTGCTTAGTGTTCTCCAAATCACGGGAGTCAAGTCAATTTCCAAGTCTGTAACATACTGCTTCAGAAAAGCATCAGCTAGTTCCTTCCAATCTTCCTTAACCTTCTTCTCAAGGCTATGATACCAAACCACAGGTGCCCCCTCGAGTGACATCCCAAACATCTTTTGGACTTGGCGCTGTGATAGGCCCATTGAACTCATGACTGAGACATATTGCTGCAGATGGACTCTCGGGTCTCCATTCCCATTAAACTTGGTCATGTCGGGCATTCTGAACTGAGCAGGCAACTGTTCCTCAAAGGTCATCGCCTCATAGTCTAGTAAGTCTTCATCCTTACCCTTCATCTTACGGGTAACAAACTCTACCTGGTCACGGAGTTTCTGCAATTCTGTCTGAGACCCAACTGTTCTCCCAGTGGCATAATCAGCCATATCATCATCAAAAGCGGGGGTATCATCCCCCAATCTGTTCGCAGATTCCTCTTGCCTCATATCCCCAGAATTAACCCCGGCACGAGACCCAGCTATACCAGCCATAGCAGTAGTCAAAGCCTGCAACTGTTCAGTGATCTTGGCGAGACCATTCTCTAACTGATCCATACGGGACACCTCATTATCGGATTCACTCATACTTGTTCTTTTAGTGAGTCTGGTTCCTTCTCTAACCCAAACGGTATCTATGGTGTCTTTTTTTAAGACACAGAGGATGTCAACAAGGTATATGTATGCATGATGTGCATAAGAAGTATATAACATATATTAAATCAAATAAAATTCTCAAACAAATCGGCCTATTATCATTTTAGAAGCTTTTGGGACAACTGTCATAAGAGTGAACCCGTCCCAGTTTAAATGGCCCAACGAGTTCATGTCTATGGCAAAGAGCCCAACTAAATCCAAATGATAATATTCCGAACACAATCATAAAATGGCCCATTGTTATTTAGAAGCCTTTTGGCCCAATCGTCATAAGATGTGTCCTTGTCCCAGTTTAAATGGCCCAACAAGCCCATATCCCATGATAAATGGTCCAAATGGATCCAAACAATGATGTTCCCAAACACAAGCATAAAAGAAAGATGATGCAAACATGACATAATAATTTTTACAAAGTGGCCCATCAACATTTCAGAAGCTTTTGGCCTAATAGTCATAAGGTGCGAACTTGCCCCAGTTTAAATGGCCCAGCAAGCCCGCATTTCTGACAATAGTCCAACTGCATCCCAATGAGGATGGTCCGCAAGCACATATTCAAGGAAATAATTGTTACTTAAGCCAACCCGGTCTATAGGTGGGTTAGTAAGAGTATAGACAAAGGCTCTCACCGGCGAAGGATGGCCCACAACTAGGTCTCCCCATTCAAGGGTTCGAGCAACCAAGTGAACGCACCTTTTTTTATACACTAAGGTACGTGCCAATGAGCTATGGTGTGTGACGGACTGTCAAATGGATTTCCGTTGTAGATCCCCCAGAGGGAAGGTGGAGCGAGGCTCACTTAAATACCCAAGCCTCTTAGGCTCTTATCGCTTGTTGTCAGGAATAAACAACGAGTCATCCAAATTAGTCCATCACAATAGGCTACGAGTAGATGGCTATCTAGGTGCCTTCACAGCTTTTCCTTCTAGAAAGGTAGTGAATGAAGGAAGACACCAAATCATTACCTAGCCTAAAAATGCCTTTGATTAAACCCTCACTTTATCAACTATAGACACGGTCAATTAAAACATAAATCCAAACATCACAAGTCAATATTTCGGGGCCAATTCTCTATCCCCAGTGGAGTCGCCAGACTGTGGACAACAGAACCTGGGCGACGCATGCCGTCCTAGGCTCGCGGCCTAGGTGGGAGTACGGAGTAGCCACGGGGGACTAAACCGGAGAGTAATGGAGTCGCCACCCGGTGTGAACCGGGAAAATGAGATTTAAGGCCGCACTCACCCCTCGCAAGGGAAGACCTCAAACCATTGGGTTCGGAACGGTCCCTTACTTATGTCACTTGTAATAAAAGGATTTATGTAATAATTTAACCATGCTTAAATAACATTTATTTCCAAAAATATCATGCTTCTAAATTCATATGCATGCATCAACAAGTTCATCACAACATGCAACATCACATGGCAATCTCATGAACATATTTCAATCCTATGATATGGAAACTAAGAACAACATAATCATGCTTGGGTACTATCTCATGAACCTATTAACCAAATAACATGCTAACAGCCTAATCATGCTTGAATACAATCCCAAGAACACATAGAATGGATAAATGCAGGAATACAAATAATACGGTTGGCTATATAACACAAGAAAGATCAACCAAGAGGCAATTATGCATGAATATGATAAGACAGACTCAGTTCAGTGTGTGCGCGTTCGTGTAGCGTTCGTAAACGCGTTCAAACGGTAAACAGAAGGTTCGCGTTCGTATGGCGTTGATAACGCGTTCGAACGGAAATGAGACAGAATGCTCGCGTTCGTATGGCGTTTGATAACGCGTTCGAACGGAAATGAAACAGAATGCTCGCGTTCGTATGGCGTTCGTGAACGCGTTCGAACGTAAATGAGACCTGATGCATGATAAGGCAAAAATGCATACGCGTTCGAGTTGCGTTCGTAAACGCGTTCGAACGGGAATAGACCTGATGCATGAAATGGGACGCAATACATAAACAACAAAATAAAGGGGCGCGGCGAAGTACTGCCGTAAAGGTGGCCTTTTGGGGGCTCTTGATCTCTCAAAGAGAGGACCTTTAGACCAACATACTAAGCCCATGCGCGTCACATCACATCATGCATACAAACATAAAGACAATCATACTATTCTAAGTATGTTCGATTGAACGTGTCTTGCATCCAACCGAACACACATCAACCGGCGCGGCAAAGCATCGTGGTAAAGGGCTTTAACCCCTCCCCATAGGGGATCTTTCATTCCACTTACTAAGCCCATGCGCTCGATTGAGTCATGCATAAATAAGCAACATGCAGAATTTAAGTGACGAAAAATAAATAAATAAAAGCAACACAAAACAAGAGAAGGTGCCGTTTACTCAAGTGGTAACTGGAGTTGTATCCCAAGTACAGACCGCACTACCGTCCATTCGGATTCGGCTACGGAATTTACGTCTGGGTTTCCATCCTATATACCACAAGAGACGACACTTTTCCATTTCATTCAAGCCACAACATGCATCCATAAACGACTCTCATGCGAATAGAATTCAATAATAATAAAAAAAATGAATATAAACTAATGAAAATGTACCCTCAGGTCTAACCTTTTAAATCACCTCTCGGATGTACGGTACACGATCGTCGGAAGGGTGGATGCTCCGCAACTCTCCCGGTTCACTGGTTCACTGTTCTCGTTCGTTGTCTTACTGTTTTGGGTCGTCGTTCTCCGTCTTTTGCTATTGTTTCCTTGTGGTTTCACTGCCGTTTCCTCTTTATCTTTTGCTTACTGTTTTTTGGGTGTCTTCTTCCTGTAATTTTCTTGTGTGTTGTGTATGAGCTAGGGACTAGGGACTGTTTTTGAGTGTTTGTTAGGGGAGTGTTTTAGTGGTTGTAAGGGCTGTATGGGGGGATGCGTTGGCTACAGAAATTCAGCTATGGAGGGGTGCAAGGGAGATGGTGTTCACGGCTGAGGGGGATGAGATGGAGAGAAAGTTTTTCTGTCTTGATTCCTTGCTTTGGGCGTGAGTCTTGGTGTGTTTCTAGGGCTTGGGCGTGACTTAGGTTGTGTGACCGAGAGCAATGGCTTTGGTTAGGGGTTGTTTATATAGAGAAGGGTTAGGGCTTCACATTGTCTCACAAGGAATGGATTTGGTGCATTCAATAAGGATATGATTTAGTGCTAGGTAAGGAAAGCAATGGATTTGATTGGGGGACATGTCTTGGCTAGATTAGGAATACAATATATTTGATTGGTTAGGATTAGGCATTTAATTTGTTAGATTAGGAAGTCAATATTTTTAATTTGTTATGATTGATTTTAATTAGGTATATCATCTCTTTAATTTTAGTATATAATATATTCAAATTATTTAAATTAGGCATGATTTTAGTTTAAGTTAGGTAAATATTTTATTTAATTGGTAAATGGTTTAAAATATTTTATTTAATGTTTAATATTAATATTTATTTATTTAATTTGGGATGTGTTTTATGGGCTTTGGAGCTAAATGGGCTGGCTGGGTGTGAGGCTAGCAGCAAAACCAGAATTACCGACACCGTTCGAACGCTTCCTCGAACGCGACACGAACACCCGCAATCTGTTTCCCGTTCGAACGAAGTAGCGAACGCAGCACTAACGAAGACAATGAGCTTGTTTATTCTGAATTTCCCCTTTCGATATCCGTTTCCGCGGCTTTCGTGACTCAAAAGGTAGTGCCTCCAAATGAGGCTCATCATCGGGTTTCACATGCGAAAATGCAATGCCTACAATCGCCCCCACTTTGATGGGACTTGTGTAGTGTGTGACTTTGAAGCACTGTCATGACTGTCAAGCACATGGTAATTTGAATCACTTACCGCATTAGTGTTATTATATTGAAATGAAAATGTTATGCTAGTGTTTAATTGTTGTCATGTAGAAGGCTGTCGCAAATCCATTAGCCCCACTTTTTGATTGTAATAAACTAAAAGGAGCCTCAAGATACTAAGAGTAAAAGATGAACATCCACCTTGTCTAGGAGTCAGAACTATTGAGATAAGTTACACTCAATCCAATGTCCGTCAAAATTGTTCATGATTTTCTTAGACAGTACAAAGATGTACCAAATGCTTGGAGCATTATAAGAACACTCAAGGAGTTGTTTGAAGTAAATCAAGAAATGAAGATATATCGAAGGTCTAAGGAATTGTTCCATGCTACGCTCAAGGATGAAGGAGCTGTTAATATTCATGTTTTGAACATGATAGACCAAATCCGATATTTGGAATGACAAGACATTATAATAGATAAATGGCTAGGCCAAAATCTGATTTTGTCTTCTTTACCCGATACATATGTTGGCTTTGTAATGCATTCGATGCAAGCCACATATGAAGAGCTTCACAACATATTACGTTTGGCGGAACATGATTTGAAGAAATGGAATCCCACTTTGTACCTCCATGGTGGAGCAAGCTCTTCAAATACTTTTAGAAAGTCTAAGAAGATTAAAATGGAAAATAAGAAGAAATATTTAAAGAAACAAACTGCAAGACCGTATATAGCTCCTGATACATGTCTACACTACAAGAAGTATGGACACTGAAAGAAAAAGATTGTCCAGAGATGAAGGAAAAGCTGAAACCCTAAGTACGCTTTGTATTTTTCCTATTATGGACATCTCATTAGTCTTATATGCAAATAGTGGTTGGGTGTTAGACACCGGTAGTCTCACTCATATTTCCAACTCCATGCAATCCATGAGAGTTAAAATAAGGCTTAACAATGGGAGATCCAATATGGACAATTGGTCCAGATCTCCCTAATGGATGTAAATTAATTTTACATGACTATTATTATGTTCTCTCTCTTATCAGACATATAATATCATTACCGATATTGGATAAAAATGGATATAAAATGAACAATAAAGATGGTGCTTTATGTTTATATGAAAAGACACCTATTTGATATGTGAAGGTTCCTCGCGAATTTAGAGGGTCGAATTGCGTACATATAAGATAGGCTTATATGACGAACGTGTCTGAACTTAGAGAGCCCCATAATATGAAGTGTACTCGTTGAGCACTTGGGTAACCGATAATTTTTGATAATAAATAATATTTGATATTATAATTATCAACTAAAATAATTAAATGTTATTGGATACCATTAATTATTTACTTTGACTCAATTGGATTAATCCAAAATCACACAAGGGTTTTGTTGTAATTTCATAAATATCTTTACCATTGGAGGATATTTTGGTAATTATAAAATGTAATAATAGGTGTATTTGTCTTGATGTAATTGGATTAAATCAAAGTGGTAGACATTTAACTAATCCATTAATGAAACTTTGTCTTCATTTAATTGGATTAAATCAAAGTGGTAGACAAAAGTGATTAATCACACCTAATTATACATATTTGGATAAATTGGATTAAGCTCACCTAAAAGCTGATTAAGAATTTTATTAATTAAAAATTGCATAAGTTTTGCTATAAAAGGAAAGCTTGAGCAAGATTTTAATTAAGCTTGAACTTAAGAAAGTTAAGCTTGTGAAAGCTAAAACAAGTAAGAATTAGAAATAATAGCCTAAGTAAAAGAAGTGTTAGAGAAGCTTTGAAATTTCCCTACAACATTTCAATAAGGAGGAATCAAGATTGGATATTGGAATGAAGCTTATTATAATGGAATCAAGATTGGATCTTAGAGTCAAACTTGCTTACTCTGAAAGTTCTCTATAATATTTCAACAAGGAGAATAAGATTGGATCTCGGAATCAAGCTTACTAGGTAAACCTGATCTTCTCTAAAGCTATAATTTTATTAGTGAATTATCATTAGTGAAAACATATAGTGATTTAATCTGTATTAGATACATAATAACATAGCTTGATGTTGAAATTAGGCTTATGAATTGTGTATGGATGCTTTGGAAGCATAAACACAATATGTTTGTGATTGGGTCAAAATGTTTATGTTGAACATAAACATAAAATTAGAGTTTGAAACTCTAGATGATAGCTTGGAGCTATGGACTACCATTCTAGAATCACCTAACCACCTTTGAGTGACCTATAATTATTCATGAGTCACTTCATTGTGGGATTCTAATTTGGTTTGTGTTTTAGATTCAAAATTTACGCATGTCCATATTTAGAATAAATTTATGTTTTTATAAAAAATATTTGATATTTGGAAAATATGATTTTATTCTTTAACATGTGTTAATGTTGGTTTTGATGTTAAAATTAAATTTTGAGTGTTTGAAAGGGTTTAGGGAAGGTTGAAAAGTAATTAGGGTAAAATACTCTATTTCTTTCGGCTCTCTGGAAAGAGAGATGATGGAAAGATTTTGAAAAAAAATTATTAGCGCACATCATTGTGCTATAGTTCGCACGCACTGTAGCGCACAGTGCGTGCTCCCGCCTTGAATTTTTTTCCCGTATTTGAGTTTCTGGACTCCGATTCAACCCCGATTTTTTCCTATACACTCATAATGGAATATAATATTTCATTATAATATTTAAAAAATATACACATACTCAATTACTATTGGTTAGACCCATTTTAGCTACCCAAGATACCGATCCGATCATAGGGGTCCCACAACCGTCCCAATAAAAAATATCATATGACACTAATAGTCGTATTAAAATATGTAACAATTGTTTATAAAGAACAAGTAACTATCCAATAGTCGCAAGTTCTAATATCATATATCAAAACAATCATTAGATAATATTTTAAATAATTAGACGGGAGATCTGGTATCCAATACCTATAGTTGTCGTGTTGTGAGAATCGATATTTTCTACACACAACTATACACATCTCCTTTTTTTAACTTTATAATTTACCTTCAACTATTCACAACAATTGTAAATAATTGATCAGTAAATTATGTCGGACATGTGATCTCTAAAGATCCCTAAAGCCAAGAAACAACATTATCAGATAAACAAATACCTAATAGGGTTTTCTTAATGCCAGTGAAGAATCTTGAGACATAAACTAATTCACGTCAATTCTTACTGCACAAGAAACTATTCTCTCTAGAGAATTATATCATAAAATGAATATCTATTTAGATTACCTATCGTGACTTAGTAACTAAGTCACTAACCATCTTGATTTTTCAAGAAAATCATAACAACAGTTCCCGATGGTTTAGACTAATCTAACAATATCCTAACATACTCTTAATCTAGAACTTATCCTATAAATCTACAACCATAAGTGAAGTCAGAATATATATATATATAATATGCATGCAGTGGATTAAAAGTTTAATTCTATCAACAGTATAGAATAAAGAAAACATAAGCGGCAGTTTCACAATATTACATATTGCCTTAGTTATGGATTTCTAACCCAACAGTGCCTCCCACTACTTTACTTAATGTCGTAATCTCCAACGGAAAATGAGAATTCAATAATTAAATTGAATTACATAATGGGAAGTGGACCCCATGAATATATTTCAACTCACAACTTTGACACGTTCTCGTCTACATATATTCACAGGTAGACAATTCATTGTCAATCACACTCACTGTGACTCTTGATTTTTGATCATGACCGTTTCTTGTTATGACAACTTTGGCACGTTCACAGGAGACGTATCAAAGCTTCACTTGTCAATGACAAACTCAAGCTACCGATGTAGTCCTGACAACTCTGGCACGTTAAAGAATCCATTTTCACTTGAATTTATCTTTTATCATATAAGTTCTACCGGCGCAAATGAACTACTATCAACCATAATTGCACAGCTTTGGCACGATACAACTACAACATCAAGAAATCATTCGCATCAGTACTAACAAGGCAGACCAAGAAATAAGTATTCATAATACTAGTCACTTTAATGCCTTATTAAAATATAATTTTCCTAATGTCAAACAATCCGAAATTAATGAAATTAATTTCACATGCATATAGAAATAATAAAATTAGATTAAATATCATATATCAAGCATGACAAATGTAATGGATGTAGGATCAGACTCACTCTGATACCATTTTGTTGGGGTCAGACGCAACAGAAGGGTGTTGTTCGGGTGAAATCGTAACTTTAAAATTTTTAAACTTATCGAATAAATTATTCAATATCCAATATGAATAATTCACTCATATTTCACCTAAACATATTATTCGATATCAAATAACGACATATTAATTTAGATAACATCGCGAAACTTTTACGAAAATATTTTTCCGTAAAATAACATAAAATGTGTTTTTGACCGAACCGACCAATCAATACACACGGAGGCTGCCCAGGTCAGCCCCAATAGTACTTGTGCAGTTCATGGGCGTGCAGTTCATGGGCAGCCTGAACTGTGACCAATTCACTATTTGGACAGCCGTCACCCGGTAAGCCCGAAACTCACCCGGTAACACCGTTTTTCACATATTTTCAATCCGAAATAATTTCCGGCAATTATTCTAATGCCCAATACACATGGAATATATTTAAATAACATATATTTCAACACCAAATTTTCAGAATTTCCAGATCTGATCTGGATGCAAAAATATTCATTTTTCATGCTTTAAATCCAATTTTCTCAATATTAATCATATTAATATTAACACCAATCAAATTCTCCACCAATGAAGAACTCAAGAACAATTTTAGGTATTACAAGAGTGATCATAACTAGGGATGGCAGTGGGTAGGGTATGGTGCGGGTTTTCCATTACCAAACCCGCATCCGCACATGTAAATAAATTATCAAACCCGCACCATACCCGTTGCGGGTTTTAATTTTCATTACCAAACCCGCATTGGTACCCAACGAATTTTTTACGGGTTTTTAAAATATTGAATTACTTTTTGTTCTTAATAATATAATATTTTTAATTAAATAATTATTTTTAATTGCTAGCTGTAGTTTTCACATTTGTTTTTCATTTGACATATACAACATGCAATGTATGTATATACAGTACATAGATAACATAATGTATGAAAGACTCAGTACCATATGTTTATTTTTTCATATAAACATAATTAAAACGATTTATTCCCTTCATAATTATAATGATCTAAGTTAGCCAACTCAATCGAAAATAAGTTAAAAAGTAATCACCAACCTTTGATCATATTTTTTATGCTAAGTGTAATGAAAGTGATGCTTACAAGGCTCAAGCGGTGTAAGTGTAATGAAGAAGCAGGAAAGCTACTGAAGTTGCAGCAAACACTAGCTTATTTTGCTTCTTTCCCGTTTCTGATCATGTGAACTTAATCCAAATTTTTGTATTATCATTTTATTAACAAGTGTGAATAAAAAAAACAATAATAGTCATGCAAAAAATCTTCAGTTGGGCAGGTTGCGGGCTGCGGCTGAGTGGGAGTGTGGAACTGTGGATTAGTGTTTTAGGTTTAGGTTTTGTTAGTTGTTTTTATATGAATGTTTTTTTATATTATCATAAAAATATTAATTAATAAAAAATAATATTGCGGGTATGCGGATACCCGCATTTTTTTCTTAAATACCAAACCCGCACCGCACCCGCAGCGGGTTCTGCTTTAAATTACCAAACCCGCACCGCACCCACTAATATATTTACTAAATCCTACCCATTGCGGGCGGGTTTTTGCGGGTTTGCAGGTAAAATTGCCATCCCTAATCATAACACTCTAGAATGACAACCAAGTCATCAAATGACAAAAAGTGTGCTTGTTAACCATTAACAAGTTTACTTTAATTATCATACATGCATATATGTTTTTTTCAAGCTTTCAAGAATCTCAACACAAAATCAAGAGAGTGAAAAATATAACTTACATCATATGTTGAGCTAAGAAATCATAGGAACAATTTCCAATTTAAAGAAAAGAAGAAACTACCTTAGATTTCAAGTTTTCTTTGAAAAAATCCTTTAGCCTTTTGGTTTTTGATTTTTCTCTCAACTCCAACTTTGTATTCTTGAAAATGCTTAACCTAATTTTACAAAAGAAAAATGAAACCCTTTTATACTTCCCTCAAGTGGCCGAATTTTGCAAGAAAATAAGAAAAAGATATTTTCTAATTTTTCAAACAAAATAAAGAAATCAAATCCAATTTGATAACCTTTTCTTTAAATGTAAAAGTCAAACATTTACACTTTAATCATTTCCAAATTTAAATATCAACTTAGATATTTTATATTTCAATTACTTTAATTATTTAACAATTAAATAATTAAATAATTACTTAAATATAAATATCTAAATATATGTATTATATTTACTTTAAATAATCCAAATACATATATTAATGATATATGTCAAATATCTCATTTGAAAATTAATTAATGTGTATTTAATAAAATCATATATTAAATACAAATACACATTAATTAGGAAATGACCGAAATGTGATGAGAACCTGCCTGGAACAAGCCAAGCAAACCCACACAAGATTGAAACCGTTCCTAAGAAAGCCAAGACAGTTCGAATAAAAACTCTAAACCTCTGAAGAACAAGCAACAGAAACCTAGAGTGCTAATGGGGAACCACAAAGGATTAGCAGACCTTTGCTAAGTCAAAACCAGTGAGAGCAAATTGAGGGTTTCTCAAAGTTCACGAAATTGATATAATTTTATTGAAGAAGAGTTGATCAAAACTGAACAAAAGTTAGCATTTTATAAGGAGGCTTCAACCAAAAACCCTAACCCAAAAAAGACAAAAGACGAAACTACCCACTTGCCAACATGCATGTATCATAAAACTAACCTAAGTTATCCCCACGTGCAAACTTTTGCATGCTTAACCTAATTCCCAAACATAAAATAATAATCTAAAGTAATACACTCAAACATAAATAAAAGGGACGAATTATAATAAATGTCAAGCCCTAAATAAAATAATAATTATTATCAAATAACTATAATATAATAGGCCTCAGTATCTTGTTGCTATATGGCCTGAATAAGGTTCACCATCATTGGTTCATCCAGCTTCAAGCTCATTCTCAATGTAGTATAGGCGTGGGAATAATCAGATATAATCTTCTGTATGAATCCATGCATTGCTTCATAGATCTTCTTAGCTCGAGACCTCATGATTGGACCTTCTGAAACATGTACGGTGGTGGTCCATCTGTGTCCATCGTGGGCTGCATCCTGGGCCTCATCATTCCCCATCTCCTCAAAAGGATTCGACCTCGAATCTATATCAAATAAAGAAAGGTTAGAAATATTAAATGTCACGGAAACATTATACTAACCTGGAAAATCCACTTTGTAGGCATTGTCATTTATTTTTTCAAGAATCTGAAATGGGCCATCGCCTCTGGGTTGGATTTTAGACTGTAATTGCTTTGGAAATCGCTCATTGCGCATGTGCACCGAAACCCAATCACCTGGTTTGAATAAGACACGGCGTCTACCCTTGTTGGCATGCGAGGTATATTGTTCATTCTTATTCTCAATGTGTTTTGTGCTTTCTCATGTATGGACTGGACCAAATCGGCTTTGCGCTTACCATCCAGGCTAACTCTCTCATCAACGGGCAAGGGCAATAAATCCAGAGGTGTTAATGGGTTAAAACCATACACAATTTCAAAAGGAGAATAATAAGTAGTGGAATGAATACTACGATTATATGCAAACTCAATGAAAGGTAAACATTCTTCTCATGACTTCAAATTCTTAGAAATAACAGTACGTAATAGTTGGGACATGGTCTTGTTAATGATTTGAATCTGACCGTCAGTCTGTGGGTGACAAGTGGTGGAAAATAAGAGTTTAGTTCCCAGCCTACCCCATAAAAATTTCCAAAAAATGACTTAAGAACTTTGCATCCATGTCCGATACTAGACTCCGAAGCACCCCATGTAAACGAACAACCTCAGGATAGTCAGCAATGTGTATGGCATCATCTGATTTGTGACATGCAATAAAGTGTGCCATCTTACTAAAACGGTCAACTACAACAAAAATAAAGTATCGTCCCTTCCTAGATCTAGGCAATCCTAACACAAAATCCATGGAAACATCTACCCATTGTGCCTGGGGAACAGGTAACGGTGTATAAAGCCAATGTGGTTGAACTTTAGATTTTGCCCTCCTACAAGTAATCCACCCATCACAAATGCGCATGACATGCTTCTTCATTTTAGGCCAATAAAAATGCTCATGCAAGATATCCAAAGTTTTTTAACACCAAAATAACCCATAAGACCTCCAGTATGTGATCCATGTACCAATAATTCACGCATATAATAGCTAGACACACACAATTTATTCTCTTTAAATAAAAAATCATCTTGCCTGTAAAATTTATCACATGCGCCATTTTCACATGCATTGTAAATCTCAACAAAGTCATGATCATTTGCATATAGGTCCTTGATAAATTCAAAACCAAGAAACTTAGAACTCAAGGATGTAAGTAAAGCATATCTGCCTGACAATGCATCAGCGACCACATTTTCCTTACCTTGCTTATATCAAATGACATATGGAAAGGTCTCCATGAAATCCATCTATTTAGCATGCCGTTTGTTAAGCTTTCATTGACCTTTGATATGCCGCAGAGATTCATGGTCAGTGTGAATCATGAACTCCTTTGGCCAAAAGTAATGATGCCAAGTTTCCAGTGCCCTGACTAGCGCATAAAACTCTTTGTCATAGGTCGGGTATCGTAGCACTACACCATTTAGCTTTTCACTGAAGAAAGCTATAGGACGTCGTTCTTGCATAAGAATTGCTCCAATGCCAAAACCTGAAGCATCACACTCAATCTCGAAAGTTTGGTTAAAGTTAGGTAAGGCTAAAACTGGCGTAGAACATAAACGATCTTTAAGGAGTTTAAAAGGCACTTTCTTGTTCCTCCCCCAATGAAAACCAATATTTTTCTTTATGACTTCAGTAAGTGTTGCGGAAATAGTGCTAAAGTCATTTACAAACCTCCTATAGAAACTGGCTAGTCCATAGAAGCTCCTAACCTCAGTGATGCTCTTAGGTGTAGGCCACTCACGAATGGATTTAACCTTGTCTGCATCGACCTCAATGCCTTGAACACTAATGACATACCACAAAAATATCACTTTTTCCATGCAAAAGCCACATTTTTTTAGATTAGCATACAACAATTCCTTCCTCAAAACATCAAACACAGATTGCACATGTCCTACATACTCATCTAAATTATTGTTGTACACTAAAATATCATCAAAATATATGACTATAAATTTTCCCAAAAAAGCACGTAAAACATGATTCATCATACGCATAAAAGTGCTGGGGGGCATTTGTAAGCCCAAATGGCGTCACAAGCCACTCATATAGTCCATATTTTATTTTAAAAGAAGTCTTCCATTCATCCTCTTCCCGCATCCTAATCTGATGATACCCATTTTTAAGGTCAATTTTAGAAAAAATATAAGACCCATATAATCCATCCAACATATCATCTAATCTAGGGATATGGTGGCAATACTTTACAGTGATATTGTTGACTGCTCGACAATCCACGCACATTCTCCATGTGCCATCTTTCTTTGGTACTAACAAGACTGGAACTACGCATAAATTCATGCTCTCCTGGACGTACCCTTTGCTCATCAACTCCTCAACTTGCCTTTGGAGCTCATTAGTTTCCTCAAGGTTACCGCGGTAGGCTGGTCGATTAGGAATGACCGCCCCTAGGATGAAGTCGATATGATGTTCAATACCTCGAAATGGTGGTAAGCCATGAGGTATCTCCCTGTAAACACATCATCATAATCCTGCAATAAAGAAGTAAACACACTAGGTAAAACAATGTTATGGTTAGTTTCATCAGAACTCAGAAGAGTTTCTCTATACAAAATGAGGATCATAACTTTATTCTTGGCATACTATCTCCTCAATTCCCCTTTTTAGCAAAGAAACTATTTTTCATTCTACCTACACTCTCTTTATTTTGTGCATGCTCAGTATATCTCTCACCTAATCCCCTGGAACTGTCAACTTCACCCCCTCGACTCACATTCTCGATCTCGCCCGTGGGTATTTTCTCGGTAGAAGCCTGTAATTTCATTTGGTCTTCAAAAACTTCATGTGGTGTCAATGGAACAAGTGTAACTTTTATTTCATCTTGCTCAAAATAATATCTGTTTCGAAACCCATCATGCATCACTCTCCTATCAAACTACCAAGAACACCCTAGTAACAAATGCCCAGCTTGCATGGGGACTACATCACATAAGACATCATCCTTGTATTTACCAATTGTAAAACTAACCAAGACCTACTTATTGACTTTAACCTTGTCACTGTTATTCAACCACTGCAAAAGATAAAGCTTAGGATGTCTAAGCAAAGTCAAACCCAGCTTCTCAACAAGTATTGTGCTAGCCACATTAGTACAAATGCCCTCATCGATAATCATGTTGCATACCTTGTTCTAGACTAGACATCTAGTATGGAATATGTTCTCTCGTTGTTGAGCCATATCATCCTCAACCTTGGCATGGGTACTTAAAGCACATCGAGTCACAATGGACTCCCCCTTGGCTGCATACTCAATTTCTTCTTCATCAGTGGCGACCTCCAACTCGGGCATCTCCTCCGCAACATCCTCACCATTTGAAATTACCTCACCATCACCCCCTATATACATGATCCTTCTATTAGGGTACTGTGAAGTTATATGACCACGCCTCAGATATTTGAAACATTTAAGGTCACGACTCTTATTTGGTGGAGTACTAATTTTTGGTTTAGGTTTGGTAGTAAAGTCTTCCCTTGGTTTTAAGGCCTCTGATCTAAACCTAGATGTGGTGCCATCTCTGTCATTATCTCCCTATTTTGGCTTCCATGTATTATTTGGACCCGAATTGCTCCTTAATGCATTTTTTCGCTTCAGTTGGCGCTCTATTTTCATTGCCATATGTATCATGTCCTCTAACTCCATATAATATTGTAATTCCACTACATTTGCAATCTCCATATTCAGCCCACTTAGAAACTGTGCCATAGTGGCCTCTCGGTCTTCCTCGATATTTGCGCAAATCATGGCAATTTACATCTCTTTGTGGTAGTCTTCGACACTCCGAAACCCTTGTCTTCCTCGGTATTAATGGCTAGGTAAAAACCATTTCCTCATAACTGTTTTTAATTCTGTCCATGTAGTGATCGGGCGCTTCCTATTCCTTATAATGTTTGTCATCATTTGGTCCTACCAAACAAGTGTATAATCAGTAAATTCAATAACCACCAACTTCACCTTCTTAAGCTCTGAATAGTTATGACAGTAAAAAAAAGCTCTAGCTTATGATCCCACTTTAGATAAGCTTCGGGATCACTCTTGCCTTGGAAGGAAGGAATAACCATCTTGATTTTACCCAAGTCACCATCTTCCTCACTCTCATGACTTCTCCTGAACAGCCTTTCATTCCTACCTCGTCTAGGGCGAAATTCACCCATATCCACCTCTGATACTCTATCAAACTCCTCATCATAATCAAATTCATTCTCGACCGACATCTCATCCATGGGTAAAGTACACCGCCCACTAGGCTTAGAGGGTACGGGCCATGCCTCATTAGCTCTAGTCAGCCGTGGTGGCCCATGTCCCTGTGGATTATTGTGTCTTATTGCTTGCACCTCATCTCGAACATCTCTCATTGATCGGTGAAATCACTCACGTTATGCAAGCGCACGTATCGCTCAAGTAGTATAAAATGTAACAATCCTACGGGGACTTAATACCTTAGCTATCAATTTATGAAGTTAAATGTTTACAAGTACCTAATAAATTGGTTTGTTGATTGGATGGTGATTTTAAACTTAAAGACAAGTAATTAAAACAGTGTGAAAGTGAATTAAAGGTAAAATTAATATTATAAAACTATCTAGGGTTTTGAATCCTTCCAATATCTTTTAAAGATGAAGTGGTTATCTTATGTTTGTGCAATATATCGGTTTATTAACCTGGAACACGAAAATATGCAAAAGCTTTTATTCGATGGTCAGAGGCAAACACCCAAATAACCCAATTAATCATATGTCTATGTCAACCAAGTTACCTGAATTCATTAAGATTAAGTTCCAATTGTGGCTACCCCCGCCCGACAGGTATATGTCTATCATGGAAGGAAATCTATTAAGGGGTATATAATCTTTAAGGGAGATCATGGGCTATTAAGTCTAAGGCAGAAACCTAAAATTCTTTTGTCAAGTTTATTTTAAGTTTACTAGATCAATCTTATTAATGGCCAGTTAACAAGAAGTATTAAGCTTAAGACTTAATAAATAAACTTTTATATTACCCAAGAAACAAAATAACCCCTTATAAACCGGTGATATTGGAATTCATTACAACCCCAGATTATGTATTTAGTTACAACACATACCAATGATTACTAAACACTTAAATAAACGAAACATCATAAAAAATAACTTAAAGATAAATAAAAGTAAAATTAGAATAATGAAAGAAAATATTAGGGTTAGAAGATCCACTTTTAATATTTCAAAATTAGAAATCTCCCTTATTGTCAATGTTTACCGATTAATTAATTATATTTAACCAGATCATAAAGGCGAAAATTCCATTTGTCTCAATTAAGTCCAACCGACCAAATAGGCGGTAACAAAGTTATTACCTAAACCAACCATATAGTAGGAAACTAAGTCTGGAATTCAAAACCGACCATATAGGCGGTAAACAAAGTTGTCACCTAAACCAGCCATATAGGCGGTAACTAATTAATTCAAATTTTAATTAAAATAAGGGAGATTAATCTAATTTATTATATTAAAAGTCTCACATTTTCACCATAGCAGAATGAGATTACCTGCTCATGCTGTAAATGAAAACACACAAAATTTTATTAATTAAATAAAAAGAAAATACAAGAAAACTTAAATAAATATACAATACATTTTCCTTTAGGTTTTCATGGAGAAATTCCTCCAAAGAAAGCATAAAAAATTTACAAAGTTTAGCTTGGTATTTATAGGCAAATTTAAAGGCTTCCACCAATTTCTCCACCAATCACTCCACCGAACATAGCACCAAACATGACACCAAACATGGCACCAAATCCTCCATGTTTGGTGGAAGTTTGACAATTTTCATTTTTTATTTTATTATTTGTTTTTGAAAATGACTTTAATAATTACACATAACACACTTCCAGATACTTTATCAACTTCGGTCATGGAAATTTCACAATTCGAAATTATTATGAACTTCAAAGTTGTAGATCTTTGAGTTTTCTTTAATTTGAAACTTGAATCACCATAATCCGATATCGGAGTAAAAAGTTATGGCCAAAATACGACAATTGCGCAAAGTTAGAATTTCTGAATTTGTACTTCGTTAGAACGCCATTTCAAGTTTCCAAATCAAAATGTCAAGTCCAGTTTTTGCCCTTATTTGTTCCACATTTTGTCCTGATTGATTCCATTAAGTCCCGATTTTATTTTATCTACGAAATAAACTAAAACACATCAAAATATTCATAAAACCCAAGAAATTATACAAAATATTAGGTCAAAGAGTGGGAAATAGTGATATATTTATCACTCATCACACCCCCAAACCTAACATTTTGCTAGTCCTTGAGCAAAACAACAAAATAAAATAACATAAACATCATTAAAATAAAATTAAACTAAGCCACTTTCGTAGAGATCACGGTTGTATTTAGCATATGCAACAAGCCTTTAAACCCCTAGGTGTCCCTAGTGAACGAGTTATAGTCTCATGAGGGCTTACATTGACGATACCCACAAACATCAAACTAATGCACACAAAAGTAAAAAGACAAAAGAAAAGAGAATAAATAAGTTAGTGACTAAACAAGTTAATAGTTGTTTTCTTTCATTCTAAATTACTAAATAAGTGAACTCTCCGATTATTTTTACCATTCTCCATATACACAACCAATAAAGTATTAATCAAATAATTGTGCCCACAATATTCATAAGTGTAGTTGAAAAGAGAGTAATATTTTTGTCCTAAAGTTATATCAGAATTCACACCTTTTTTAGCAATGAATTTATATATATATATATATATATATATATATATATATATATATATTTATTTATTTATTTATTTATATACAATATATTCAATCCATGTAGCAAGCTTTGGCCCAGTGACTCCCAAACCAGTTGGTTTTAGGGCACTAGGTGTTAAGAAACCCTTACATACTTAATTACTTGGATTTCAGATAAATATATATTTTTTATAACAACTTCAATCCATGTAGCGTGATTTAAGTCATTGACTCCCAAACCAGTTGGTTTTAGGGCACTAGGTGTTAAAACACTCTACAGACTTAATTACTCAGATCTTAGACGTTTTTTTTTATTCCATCATTTATTTAGATGCTTCCTCCAATTAAACTAGAGCACTGAATATTACAAACTTTTCAATTACAACTCATGTCCGTATGTTACCATGCATGTTGATAATATCTGTCAACTGAGCATATGAATATCCATTTTAGTCAGTTTTATGAAGAATTCCCAAATTAAATAATTCAAAAGGAAATAAACAAAAATTAACTTGTTACAAAATAGGTTGAGATACGTCTCAGGAGTAGAAATTCCTTACACAACTATCTCACACCAAATTTACCTGATTAGTCAAGTTTAAAACACAAAAACACAAAATATTTTTTTTTTCACTTTTTTAATTAATTTATTTTTTTGACTAAAAATCAAATATAAACAACAAAATAATAAAATATTTACAAGATACTAGTTAACTAATCCCCTCCCTTAAACCTAATTGAGACATTGTCCCCAATGTCTAAAAAGTAGAAGAAAAGTTTAGAAAACAATACCTGGTTAGCTGAGATTCTATATCTAAAAAGAAAATTAAAGGTTAAGATCCAGATTTATCCGACGCTTCTTACTACGATCATTATCAGACCAATTAATCTTGGAAATGATAGGGTCAATTTGTGGTTCATAGGCTAAAAATTTCGCCCAAGATACAACTGTAAAAATTTCCTCCATCATACCCAAGCCACCTTGCAAAGCAATAAAAGCATCAGCACGGTTAATCATTTCCACCAGTCGTTCAGACATACCTGGCACGATTAGTTCCTCTCCGTTTGACGGTCCCATCAGATTCGCCTCTACCAAGGGTTTTGGGATGATTCCCAGAACTTGACTACCTCCTTCCTGTACGGCCCTTGAAACGTACCCCATTAGTCCAAGATTGCCACCACCATATACTAGGTGCATATTCCTTTCAGCTATGACTTGACCCAATTCATGTGCTGCTTCAACGATCTCTTGCTTAGAACCAACACTAGTACTGCAAAACACACATATATTTATAACTCATCTTCTTGAAGTGGCTTCCATATTTTTTTTTTATGTATTTCTTTCTCAAACCCGGATGCCTTCAAGAGTGCAATGATGAGTTGAATTTATAACACCTGAAAAAGGGTGAATAATAATAGCACTACTACCTGTCAAATGATAATTATTAGCTAAACATAAAATATATCGTGAAAGTCAAAAAGTCTGGATCCTGTCGGAGAATATAAAAGAAAATAACAAAATAAATCACAATTATTAGTTAAATATAAAGAGATAATAATATTTACAAGAAGTAACGGCTTGAATGACGTCTATGCGTCAGGGACAAGCTTCCCATCCAATTTTCCTATAAATTGGCAAACAGGATCTTTTAGAGTCAGATTCCCGAAACTTAACTGTTGTCATTCTTTTCGAAACTGTGCATATAACATATGAATTGCGTGATGCACATATCCACTGGGATGCGTCTCAAGAGTCAATGATATGTCATCCAAAGACTCTTTACTCAAGTCATCCCTAATGAATTTAATTGTATCTTCACGGTTATCAGACATCATTCCTAAAGAATGACAATGAGTATTACATATCATGCGTGCACATTTATAGCAAACACCTATTTTTTTAGCTCTTCTTTTTTTAGCAAAAGTGCTTCTTCCTAAACCAGACAGATATGAAATAAAAGAATCAGAAGACTCACCTACCAATCGGACCCGTGCTTCAATAATCCAACGAATGTCATTAGGAATACCTTTGATCATCAGAAGTCTCATCCGTTCAATGCGAGCCTTGTAAAATTTCATCAGAGAATTTTGAGGGAGAGAAGGAAATTGCTTGTAAAGATTTGTGAGAACTTCTTCCATCCTGAAATGTGACTTTACCTATAAAATTAAACACACCAAAATAAAACACACCAAATTTGAATATATACACAAATTGCATGGGTTGCCTCACTGCTAGCGCTAAGTTTTATGTCATCAGCTAGACATGACTGCCTGAACGTTAGGTTGGATTTGAAAGTGTGACACTTTCTTTTTGTCGCTCAATTGATTCTCCCCAGTTGTGTTTGACACGTTTGTTTTTAACCTTGAATGTTTTGTTGGAGTTGGGATCATGTAACTCAACGACTCCATGTGATAAAACTTGGGTGATTAAGAATGGATCTGACCACCTTGATTTTGGCTTCCATGGGAAGCGTTTCAACCTTGATTTGTTTAACAGTACCCACTGCCCCGGTTTCAGTTGTATGCGCACTAACTTTTCATAATGTCTCTTCTTGGCCTTTTCTTTATAAAGTTTGGCATTCTCAAAAGGCTGTATGTGAAATTCCTCCAATTCGTTGAGCTGGTGGAACATTTTCTCTTCTGTTGCTTGTAGTTCAAGCTTTGGTTTCTTCAGTGTGCAACACGCTTTATCTTCGGGCTCCTCAGGCAGATGACATGCTTTAATTTGTCAGTAGAACTTTGCATTGCATTGGAGTTCTGGATGGTACTATTTATCACATCAAGTCTGAAACATTCTTCCTTCTTGTCATCCAGGAAATTCATGGCATTCAAAATATTGAGTGTTACTTCTTGGTCATGTACCCTCATGGTCAGTTCATATTTTTGTACATCAATAATGGTTCGACCTGTAGCCAAGAATGGTTTCTCGAGGATGATAGGCACGTCTTTGTCTTCCTCCATATCAAGGACAATAAAATCTGCCAAGCACATCTTCAACTACACCTCTCGGAATTACGAGCGTTCTATCAACAAGTTATAGAGAGACTGAGGTGGGCATTGTTTCTCCAATCTGCAGTTTCCTGTAAATAGAAAAATGCATCAAGTTAATACTAGCACCTAAATCACACAAAGCCTTACCAAAGTCATGTTCTCCTATGGTGTAAGGGATGGTGAAACTGCCAGGATCTTTCAACTTTGGGGGAAGCTTTCTCTGAATGATGGCACTGCATTATCTGTCAATGCTACAGTCTCGTAATCTCCCAATCTTCTCTTTCGTGAGAGAATGTCTTTCATGAATTTGACATAGTTGGGCATTTGTTCCAAAGCTTCTGCAAATGGAACGTTGATATGCAGCTTTTTGAAGATCTCCAAGAATCGAGAAAACTGCTTGTCCAATTTGTTTTTTTTGGAGACGCTGTGGAAAAGGTGGAGGTGGAGTAAATCTGTCTTGATCTTTTTCCTTTTCTTTTTTTTTCCCTCCATCTGTGGTTCTGTTTCGCTGCTTTCTTTTGGAACATTCTCAGTAGTTGCATTGACTCCAATATTTTTGTTGATTTCTCTACCGCTTTTCAAAGTGATGGCATGACACTGCTCCTTCCCCATGTTTCTTGGATTTGGTTCTGTGTTGCTAGGAAGGTTACCTTGCGGTCTGTAACTCTGAGCATTGGCCAGTTGTCCCATTTGATTCTCCAGAGTTTTCAAAGATGCTGCTTGGCTTTGAATTAGCATCATATGATGTTACTTGAGAGTCTTATTTTGCTTCTAGATTTTTCAAGTGAGTTAGCACTTCTGTTATTCCTGGTTCTTTTTCATACTCATGGCCTTTGTTTTGCTGTTGGAATCCGGGTGGTGGATTGTTCATTTGTCATGAATTGTTCTCCATGCGAAATTGGGATGATTCCTCCACCCTGGGTTGTAGGTGTTGGAATATGGATTGTTCCCCTATTTGTTGAAATTGTTGACATAATTCACCGTCTCATCATGTTGGTTTGTCTCTGGTGCTCCTCCATATGGTGAACTTATGGCTCCGGTGATGTTTACAACTTGCGTGCTAAGTGTTTCCATGAATTTTCACATATGTTCTAGCTTGGCATTCATTGCTGTGTTGGCTCCAACTTCGTGGATTCCTGCGATTCGTTGAATCATGCTCTTTTCTGTTGGCCACAAGGAATTATTGTTGGCCATTTCTTCAATTAAGTCCTAGGTCTGATCTTCTCCTTTTTCCATTAAATCTCCTCCAGCAGCAGCATCAATTGTGGTTCTCATTAATCTATTAAGTCCATTATAGAAGGTTTGGACTTGTAGCCACTTTGCAATATCATGGTAAGGACATTTTCTGAGCAAATCCTTGTATCTTTCCCAAGCTTCGCAGAGGGATTATGAGTCATGTTGCATAAAGGATGTAATGTCATTCCTCAGCTTTGCAGTTCTGGCTGGGGTAAATTACTTTGCAAGGAATTTGGTGGCTAGAGTGTTCCAAGTTGTGATGGAACCTGCTGGTGGTGAATGTAGACAAGCCTTAGCTCTGTCTTTCAAAGAATATGGGAAAACACGCAGTCTTATTGCTTCTTCAGCTGCTCGATTGTAGTTGAATGTGCCGTAAACTTCCAGGAAGCTGCTAATGTGGGCATTAGGATCATCAGTTGCATTCCCCCCAAACTGAACTGGCTGTTGTATCATTTGGATGCATGTTTTGATGTCACATGCATTTGCTGGTAAGGGAGGAATAGTTCTGTCTCGAATGGGAATTGGTGGTACAACCACCAAAGATCAGGTTCCATGTTGATCAGTGCTTCTTGACCTTCAAGTCTTTCCCTTCTTAACTGTCTGATGGTTCTTTCAATCTCTGGGTCAAACGGACGGATTTCAAAGCTTTTGGTTCTTCTCATGTAGTGTATGAAAACCTGAAACAAAAGAAAACAAAAATAACAAGTAAAAACAAATTAGACACAAGTAAATGTATCTAACCTCAAAATTTATAGTGAAAGATAAATAAGTCCCCGACAACGGCGCCAAAAACTTGATCGGTGAAATCACTCACATTACGCAAGCGCACGTATCGATCAAGTAGTATAAAATGTATCGATCACATGAGGACTTAATACCTTAGCTATCAATTTATGAAGTTAAATGTTTACAAGTACCTAATAGATTGGTTTGTTGATTGGATGGTGATTTTAAACTTAAAGACAAGTAATTAAAACAGTGCGAAAGTGAATTAAAGGTAAAATAAATATTATAAAACTATTTAGGGTTGTGAATCCTTCCAATATCTTTTAAAGATGAAGTGATTATCTCATGTTTGTGCAATATATTGGTTTATTAACCTGGAACACGAAAATATGCAAAAACCTATGTCGATTGTCAGATGCAAACACCCAAAATAACCAAATTAATCATATGTCTATGTCAACCAAGTTACCTGAATTCATTAAGATTAAGTTCCAATTGTGGCTACCCCTGCCCGACAGGTATATGTCTATCCTGGAAGGAAATCTATTAAGAGGTATCTAATTCTTAAAGGAGATCATGGGCTATTAAGTCTAAGGCTGAAACCTAAAATTCCTTCGTCAAGTTTATTTCAAGTTTACCAGATCAACCTTATTAATGGCCAGTTAACAAGAAGCATTAAGCTTAAGACTTAATAAATAAACTTTTATATTACACAAGACACAAAATAACCCCTTATAAACCGGTAATATTTGAATTCATCACAACCCCAGATTATGTATTTAGTTACAACACATACCAAGGATTACTAAACACTTAAATAAACGAAACATCATAAAAAATAAATAAAAGATAAATAAAAGTAAAATTAAAATAATGAAAGAAAATTCTGGGGATTAGAGGATCCACTTTTAATATTTCAAAATTAGAAATCTTCCTTATTGTCAATGTTTACCGATTAATTAATTACATTTAACCAGACCATAAAGGGGAAAATTCCATTTGTCTCAATGAAGTCCAACCGACCATATAGGCGGTAACAAGGTTATTACCTAAACCGACCATATAGGCGGAAACTATGTCTGGAATTTAAAACCGACCATATAGGCGGTAAATAAGGTTGTCACCTAAACCGGCCATATAGGCGGTAACTAATTAATCCAAATTTTAATTAAAATAAGTGAGATTAATCTAATTTATTATATTAAAAATCTCACATTTTCACCACAGCAGAATGAGATTACATGCTCATGCTGTAAATGAAAACACACAAAATTTTATTAATTAAATAAAAATAAAATACAAGAAAATTTAAATAAATATACAAGACACTTTCCTTTAGGTTTTAATGGAGAAATTCCTCCAAAGAACGCATAAAAAAATTTACAAAGTTTAGCTTGGTATTTATAGGCAAATCTAAAGGCTTCCACCAATTTCTCCACCAATCACTCCACCAAAAATAGCACCAAACATGGAACCAAACATGTCACCAAATCCTCCACAAAATATGCAAGCATGTTTAGTGGAAGTTTGACAATTTTCATTTTTTATTTTATTTTTTTTTTTTGAAAATGACTTTAATAATTACACATAACATACTTCCGGATGTTTTATCAATTTCGGTTATGGAAACTTCAGAATTAAAAATTATTATGAACTTCAAAGTTGTAGATCTTTGAGTCTTCTTTAATCTGGAACTTGAATCACCACAATCCGATATCGGAGTAAACAGTTATGGCCAAAATACGACAATTGTGCAAAGTTGGAATTTCCGAATTTGTACTTCGTTAGAACGCCATTTCAGGTTGATGAAGCTTTGGAGGTAGATGTAGGAAAATCGCAGTTGTGTATAGGAAGAGCGCACCCATGATGTTGAGCGTTTAGTGTTGAAAACAGAGTGCATGCAACTGGCATGCAATTGGCGCCAAAAGCCAAAGTGACAGCCACCGAAAGCAATGCAAGCTGTGTGTGTGTGTGCAAGTTGGCAAACCGCGTGACATTGTTCACGCGGTTTGATCAACTATAAAAGGAGCCCTCCAGCCATTGTAAACATATCCCAAAGTGTGTGTAAGCTCCAAGTAGAGAGCTTGAGAGTGTGTGAGGTTTTTTGTTAAGTTTCTAGTTGTAAACTTGAATTTTATTCTTGTAGTAATAAAATTACAATTCGGTTTTTCCTCAAATACACTCTAAAGTGATCGGTGAATCACAACAAGTGGTATCAGTAGCTTTGGTTCTTCATTGGGATCGAAAAACCGAAGAACGGAGTTTGGTTCGGAAAATTCGAGTTCCGGAAAAGTTGTCAAAATTCCTTTTGAGGGTACCATCAGCTAGTTCACGTCGAGACGAGCACGGTGGTATTTTTCGGTGACCGAACCGACATCCACAGCCTCCGCACGCGCCTACCAGTGCAGTCTTCATGCGCATCACTCGCAGACACACTCCGCGCGTGTGGCTGAAGGTTGAAGACGATCTGCGTGGCCGCCACGTCAGCGCCACGTCATGCCCAATCAGCGCACAGTCAGCCCCAGTCAGCGCCTCGTCAGTGCCCAATCGGCCGACACGTCAGCCGCCACGTCAGCCGACACGTGTCTGCCACGTCAGCAAACCGGTCCCACCTTACCACGTCAGCACTGCCACGTCAGCCGCCACGTCATCCGCCACGTCAGCCGCCACGTGTCTGCCACGTCAGCAAAGCCGGTCCCACCTTGCCACGTCAGCATCCTGCTAAATTTCATTTAGCCCCTGAAGTTTTGAAATTTACAGTTTTGCCCCAGAACTTTTAGGAATTTACAAATCAGCCCATGTGTCGGATTTAGACCAACGAAGTGTCTATTCCACCATTTTCGACCATTCCGGACGCAACGGTGACCTCAGATTTGTGAAATCCAGCCCCAATTTTTTTGTATTTACATTTTAAACTTGAAAACTTAAAATGGAAATTGGAGATTCGTCTTCTGGTGCAATGATTAAACTGGCTGCCACTAATTACTCTCTCTGGAGACCTCGGATGATAGATTTCTTGCACTGTAAAGATTTTTTTGATGTCATCGAGTTGAAGGGAGTGAAACCAGAGTCTGTTAAGGAGTATGACTGAAATAAACTCAACAACAGAACTTTGGGTCAGATTAGGCAGTGGATCGGTCACAGTGTCTTCCACCACGTAGCACAGGATTCAGATGCTTACGGGATGTGGATAAAGATGGAAGACATGTTCTAGGCCAAGACAGCTCGGAATAAAGCCCTGTTAATGAGGCGTTTGGTGAACCTGAAGCAACGGAGTGGAACTTCCGTTACGGAACACACCAACGAGTTCCAGAGCCTGGTGAACCAGTTGTCTGCAGTAGACATGCAGCTGGAGATGAAGTACAAGCCCTCTTACTACTCAGTTCCCTTCCTGATAGCTGGGAGACATTGGTGGTTACTCTCAGCAATTCCGCTCCAGGAGGTAAAGTTACCATGCCTATGGTAAAAGATGCCCTGTCGAATGAGGAGTCCAGGAGAAAAGATGTTGGCTCAGAACAGACAGAAGCCTTCGTCACAGAGACTCGAGGAAGACATCAAGGAAGAGACGGAGAGAGAGGCAGAAGCACAACTAGGGGTAGATCCTGAGAAGGAAGACTACCTATAAGTGCTACCATTGTGGCATTGTAGGACACCTAAAGAAGAATTGCCGAAAACTGCAACGAGAGCAGAGAGAAAGCAATCACCAACCGAAGAATGACGAAGGAGAGACACTGGTCGTTGTCCAAGCAGATGTAGCAATATGCTCCATACAGGAAGAGACATGCCTTCACAACGCAACCCAAGATGTTGAGTGGGTGGTAGATACTGCAGCATCCTACCACGTCACTCCTCACAGAGATTACTTCACAACCTACAAAGCAGGAGACTTTGGAGCAGTGAAAATGGGAAATATCAGTTCCTCTCGTATAGTAGGAATGTGTGATATTCAGTTGCAGACAAATGTCGGGTGTACATTGATCTTGAAGGATGTCCTACATGTTCCAGAACTTCGGCTGAATGTACTCTCGGGGATAGCTCTTGACAAACAGGGCTATGAAAATCACTTCAGAAATGGCACATGGAGAATGACGAAAGGTGTCATGGTTGTCGCCCGAGGACATGCTTGCGGCGCACTATACAAGACTCATGTGAAGATTTGTGCAGACAGCCTCAAAGTAGCTGAAAAAGAGGCTTCTCAAAATCTGTGGAACCGGAGACTCATACACATGAGTGGGAGAGGGTTGTCTACCCTGAACAAGAAGGAGCTTACCAATGATGCTGCACGAGGTCCTTGCAACCACTACTCAATTGGTAAACAACACAGAGTCTCATTTGATTTCTCTTCAGAGAGAAGATCAGAGTTGCTCAGTCTGGTGCACTCTGATGTTTGTGGTCCCTTGGAGGTTGATTCATTGGGCGGTAACAAGTATTTTCAGACTTTCATTGATGATGCTTCACGGAAAATCTGGGTGTATTTCCTCAAGACGAAGGATCAGGTCCTAGATCAATTCAAGCTGTTCCACGCCATGGTAGAGCATGAAACATGGAAGAAGCTGAAGTGCCTTCGCACAGACGATGAAGGCGAGTACAGTTCCAGAGGGTTCGAAGCCTACTGCTGGAGACACGGGATTCGACATGAGAGAATTGTTACACACACACCACAAAATAATGGTGTCGCTGCGAGAACGAACTGCACCATTATGGAGAAAGTCAGAGGAATGATCAGTATGGCTAAGCTGCCAAAACCATTCTAGGGAGAAGCTGTCTGTGCTGCCTGTTACCTGATAAACAGATCACCATCTGAACCGTTGAACTTGGAGATTCCGGAGAAATTATGGTCTGGTAAGAATCCCTCCTACACTCACCCTAGAGTATTCGGTTGTTTAGCCGTTGTACATGTATCCAATGAGCTCAGAGAGAAGCTCAATGCAAGGATAACTCCATGTATATTCCTAGGCCATGGAGATGAAGAATTTGGATACAGACTATGGGATCCGAAGGTGAAGATGGTCATCAGAAGCCAGGAAGTAGAGTTTCTTGAAGACCAAACAATTGAAGACATTGAAATGCCCAAAATGTCTTCCAATACCAGTGCCAACAGAAATCCAGACCCAGCACCAGCACGATTGGCCACAGATATGGTGCACGAGGAAATTCCAGAAGCAAAACCAGAGGAGGCAGATAGAGATGTTGAGCAAGGGGGAGACACAGCCTGTTCCATCGGAGATTACAGAAGAAAGTGTTGAGCAGGGGGAGCCGCAACCCACTCCATTATAAGCTACAAGATCATTCACAGAGATGAATGATGACAAACCTCCTGAAACCAATGGATTTCAGACAAGAAGATCTGAGCGAGGCAGGATTCCATCAACCAGATATCCGGGATCCGAATATATTTTGCTTACTGATGTGGGGGAGCCAGAGAGTTTCCCAAAGGCAAGAAAGCACTGAAGAATAAACGGGTGAAGAAACATGACAGAAGATTACTGTGCAGAGACACAATGGATTGTACTATGCAGAGACATAACAGGAGAATACTGTACAGAGATGCAGTGAAGTGTGCTGTGCAGAGACACAGCCGACATGTCAACAAAGGAACGATGATCGGGACAAGCTAGAGTTGTGCAGAGACATAACCGGGATAGCTGTCAGATGATACAGAGAACTACGATTGGCTTGATCCCAACTCAGGGTACGTAGGCAGTCATACAGATGCAGCCAGGGGTGGATCCTTTGGAGGATCCGATTTGGATGATTGATGGTCGGCTCAGATTTTGGAGAAATCTTCACCGATGGGGAGATTTGTTGAAAACAGAGTGCATGCAACTGGCATGCAATTGGCGCCAAAAGCCAAAGTGACAGCCACCGAAAGCAATGCAAGTTGTGTGTGTGTGTGCAAGTTGGCAAACCGCGTGACACTGTTCACGCGGTTTGATCAACTATAAAAGGAGCCCTCCAGCCATTGTAAACATATCCCAAAGTGTGTGTAAGCTCCAAGTAGAGAGCTTGAGAGTGTGTGAGGTTTTTTGTTAAGTTTCTAGTTGTAAACTTGAATTTTATTCTTGTAGTAATAAAATTACAATTCGGTTTTTCCTCAAATACACTCTAAAGTGATCGGTGAATCACAACATTTAGGGGGTCTTGAGATACTACTGAAGCAACAAAAAGACATGATTGTTGCATTTATATTTTGTTTACCCCAGCCTCCTCTTCATGCTGATAGTTAGATATTTGAATAGTTTTATGTATTTTTTTTCCTTTTTATGTAAGAAGTTACATATATACACACACTCACTATATACATATGGCATTTTTTTTTTTTAATATTTGTAATATTAATTTTGATATTTATACCAATTAAATAAGATACCAACTAAACTGCCGATGAAAATTTCATCCTTAATTACCGACGGAAATTCCATTAGTACATAGCCAGTATTGAATAGTATCACCAAAGAAAATGGTCACAATTTGACAATGAAAGTATTACCATTAGTGTTTAAACCGACTGAATTATTACATCAAGTTTCTGATGGTAAAGTCATTTATCGATGTTTTTCATTGATTGTCGAGGAAATTTTCAAGGAAATTTTCCATTAGCAATTGAATAGTTTTTTTATAATATTTGTTATTGATAATCCCATAAATAAGAACATTTCTCATAAACCAAAACTTCGATTGATTTATATGTAAATCACTATAAGGACTTTATCATACAAGATATTTATAAGATAAATACACAAAGAATCATATAATAAATAAAATACAAATTATTAACTCAATGTAATGTACCAAATTAATATTATAGCCCTAATACAGTAGATTTAGCACAGACTTTACTAAAAAATAAAAATCTTTTTATTCCATTTGATCACTGAATGCCACCTTAGTTAGAAAATCCTAATGATAGTAGCTCAATGGTAATATATATCTCTTATTAGGTCACTGATTTAGAAAGACAAATATAATAAATAATAATAATAATAATAATAAATCCCATACAAGGCTTAAATCTGTTCCACCCAACAAATTTTACTTGTGAACCAATTAATACCTCACTTTGCCAATTACAAAAAATATAGGTGCATAATTTTATTTTTTTTATTTTATAAAATCTACTTTTACAAATCAATAATATGTATTATGAAACACTTTTACATATCAATTTTTATAAACAGACAAATAGAGTTTATAGGTCGAAAAATCAATATCATACCTTTAAATTTGATATTTAAGGAGAATCTTTAAGGGCCCAACCTCAAGGATTGTCTTAATATTAAAGGTCATGTTAAAGGTAATGGGCTTGAGTGGTTTGTTCCCTATCAGATTCAAGATTTGAATCTCACTAGATGCATTTTCTTGAGGTCATGCCCCATAAAATACATTTAGTGAAATTCAATCTTAGGTCTGAGAGGGACAAACTACTCGAGCCTAAGACCTTTACCATTGAGACAACCTTTGGATTATATAAAAAAAAAGTTGTAAAAACTAAATATTTTGTAACATTTCATTAAATTAAATGATATTATCACCAGAAACAATGGGAGAAAAAACAAAAACTCATCATCAGCCATTGCTGGAAGGAACAACAAACAATATAGGCTTGAATTTTATTAGTGTGTATATAGACCGGACTTTGAAAACTATTGTGTTTTACCAAATCCAAAGTTAAGCTTAAAATTATGAGGACGCCTCCCATTTGCCCATGCTAAAATTTTACCAAAAATCCAAGCATGAGCAAGTTCCGTTCTTGAAATGATGGAATCTGATTGCATCTCTTACCATTATTTCCCTCTTGTAAATCTCTGACAGGAGCTTGAAGGCTGAGTGACAATCTCCACAAATGCGAAGATTCTTTATGATTCTTATGGTTTCCTTAGGCCTGGAATTCATCAACCCATAAGCCAATGCCAGTTTCTCACTATGATAAGCCACAACTGTTTCCTTCTCTTCTTCTTCAACATCAAATACTACTTGTTCTGTGTTGGGAAAATACCCAGCATTTTTCAACTTCATGGTCATGTCCTTGAGCATTAACTCAATCTCTTTGGCTTCTGCATGTGATTTTCCGCTTGCTACAAACCGCTGAAGAGTTCCATTACGCTCAATATAGCTCCACCCAGGTGGCTTTTGGATGGCCCTGTCATCCATCAGTTTCCGCAATCGTCTGGCTTCTTCCCACTTATTGTTTTCTGCAAGCATATTAGATAACAAAACATAGTGTGCTCCGTGATCAGGCTCCAGGTCGAGGAGTTTCTGCCCTGCAATCTCACCTATTTCTGCATTTCTGTGGAGTCTGCAAGCACCCAATAGTGCTCGCCATACTACAGAGTTAGCCTCGTAAGGCATACTCTGTATTAAACCATAAGCTTCATCCAAGCAACCATCTCTAGCAAGAAGATCGACCATGCAACCATAATGTTCCATTTGTGGTTTAATACCATAATTTAACATGGATTCAAAGAACTCCTTACCCTCTTCAACGAGACCACTATGACTACAAGCACACAAAATGGTCACAAATGTAATTCCATTTGGTTTTAATCCCATAAACTCCATTTCCCTAAAAACTGATATAGAAGTCTTACCCAGACCATGTTGAGCTAGACCAGAAATCATGGAGTTGAAGAGGGAGACTGTCTTCAAATTCTTTGGTATTTTGTAAAAAATCGCTAGAGCTGTATCTATGCTACCACATTTTGCATACATATCTATAACAGCAGTAGTAAGAAAAATATTTGTACCAAATAACATGTTTTCTATGTATCGTTGATGAAGCCTTTTGCCAAAATCCAAAGCACCAAGTCCACCACAGGCTGCAAGTACAGCAACCATTGTAACTTCATCTGGATGTATGCCCAGAGATTCCATCTTTCCAAAAAGTTCAAGGGCTTCATTAAAGTGCCCTGCCTGAGCGTAACCACTGATCATGGCTGTCCAAGAAAATAGATCCCTCTCATCCATTTGATCGAAGAGCTGTCTGGCTCTCTCAATTTCTCCACCTCGAGTATATCCTGATATCATAGAACTCCAAGCTGCAATACTTTTACTCATTCCCATTGTACTAAATACCCGCTCAGCCATATTCACTAACCCACATTTTGCATACATATCAATAACGGCAGTCTTAAGCAACGTATTAGAACCAATGGAACCCAAGTTTTTATAAACCAAAGCATGAATCTGCTTCCCAATCCCAGGATCATTCAATATTTTACAAGCAGAGAACATAGCTACGAAGGTAAATGCATCAGGCTGGATACAGGAAACTTGCATCTCCCTAAAGAGGCAGAAAGCAGCACAAGGTTCCTTAACTTGTGCATATCCATTTATCAAGGTATTGTATGACACAAAATCTCTAACAGGGCTTCCCTCAAAAACTTTGCGGGCATTGTTTATATCTCCAAAGATAGAATAAAAATGGATTAGGGCATTCCTTATAAAGAGATCAAACTCAAACCCCAACTTTATTATCTGACAATGAATTTGACAACCTGGCTCGAAGCTTGATAGCCTTGCACATGAATTAAGAACAAATGGAAAGGTAAAGTTATTTGGTGATTCAATCCCCCTATAAAGCATGGAAATATAGAGGATAAGGGCTTCCTTAGGGAAATCACTACGAGAGTAGCCTCTCATAAGAGTGTTCCACATAAATATATTTGGATGATCAATTCGTGAGAAAAGAATCCGAGAATGAATGAGACCATCTTTACAACCTGACAAAGCATAGAAAGCGATGAGCCGGCTGCTGAAGAAGATGTGGTTGTTCAGCCCATTAAGAACAATTTGGGCATGAATTTGGAGAGCTTGTTTGAGGGATTTGCATGATTCTAGTAGAGTTAATAGTGATGAGTTTTCTAAAAGAAGTCTTTTCATCGAAATGTCAAGTATAGCTAAACGAGTCAGTTGGCTCCAAATTATCTACTTCCAGATAAGCAACTGGTTAGTCCTTTTCAGAGCTCATTCTGAACTGATGCCTTGCAAATTGCAAAAATAATTGAGTTACCGGTAACCCATAATACAAGTACCTGATCGTGGTTTCTGTCGCTATAAACCTTTTTCAACAGCAATATAATCAAGAACTCCAAATCATCTCATTCAACAAGTTCAGCAATTAACTGCATAAAACAAAAGAAACCGCAGCCCTATCAATTAAAATTCAGCTCTTGGGGGCGTCACTCAACTCCATATGATATCAAATTACAGTCCCAGCATCACCACTGATACTAAAGAAAGAGAGAACTGTAAAAGAGATCCAGAATTTATTAAAATATAATACAGAATGCAGCATGAAGTAGACCCCTTTTTAGTTTTTCTTCTTCACTAAGTTTGTCGGCCAGTTCATTTTTGAGATGATTACACATATAGATTTAGAACCACAGCTTCAAAACATAATCACAAAAATGGAAAAGGTTTAGTATCCAGAATATAACACAATCTTACTTCAGAAATTCAGTTTACTACACATTTGCTTAGTCATATACAAGAATCACCAAAATTCAATGATTCTCCGGATGTTATTATACTCTAAATCAATATTCTCTAAAATGACTCTTGTTCATCAAATCAAGAGCAAGAGAACTACTATAATACCATTCCACAATTTTAGGTGTAAAAGTTTGTATAACCTATAAGTTTGTTTCATCAATCTTCACAAGCAAAATAGTGCAATCATTGCAAGAAATTTCATCTAGTCATAGAGGCCCTCTTCATGCCAGATGTCAACTAAAAAGTCCACCATCTCCTGCAATCCACCAAAATGTAATGTACACATCAACATTCACCGGAATTTGACAACAAAGAGCATGCTTCCTATTTAAGACTTACAGATAACGGGATTGGCTGGTGAAAAGGATCAGTAGAACAAAGCAAGTCCTCATAGGTAGTACTCCAGCTGCCAAAGAAAATTCTACGTATTATTTCCTCTATAAGCAAGAAGGTGTGCATGCATTACATGCATATATGCCACTAACTGGTCAGCAGCACCGCCTTCCTAGTAATTATAATGCTAGCCATTACTCTCCTTGGAAAAAAATAATTTTTGGGATAAAGACGGTTTAACCTAATTAAGTACTGATTATCTTGATTTGTGTCTCAACTAGGGTAACATTATTAACGATCATTTTGAAAGCCAAAGGCATACAGAGAAGTGTAATATTCTTAGAAATCTCTTCTTATAATTCAAAACATTTCACAGATATAAAACAGTTAATACAAAGTCCTGTAACATCCCCCCTCCATGATAAGAATTTGTGAGCTGTAATTGATAACAAAATGCTCTCAAATCAAAAGGACAAGGATCCCGAAGAAAGGAATGCTAAGAACATCTAGAAAACATTTCGTCTGTGGACAAAAAATCACAGAACTAAACAGAAGGTTTGATGATTTGATCTAACAAGCACTTGTATAATTTGGAAATTACCAAGTGAGGAATCTACAATTTTAGTTACTGAGATACATTCCCAAATTCAATACATCCGTAAGATATTGTTAGAATCATAATCATAATCATCCAAAGATATGATTATGATTATACAAATCCCTAAAATATTATTACATAATCATTGAGATATGATTATGTAATCCTACTGATTATTAGTATATTTAGTTTCTATATTTAACTTGATGTAATGCCTATATAAAGGCATATCTCTTGTAATTCTAAGTACTCAGAAATATAAAATCGTTTTATTTCTTTATATGGTATCAGCGCCAATTTTTCTCTAGGTTCTGGTTTCTCTCTTCAAGCTGGCGCGTGGGTAACATGCGCCATTATATGCGCGTGAGCCTCACACGCCGCATCTTCTTCGGCAATCTTGAACGAAATGTTCAGTTCTTATTGGTTATTTCTCCTTTATTCGCATCAAGTTCCACATCTGATCTTTTTTCGGGGTTTTATCATGGGGTAATTTGGCAAGTTTTCTTTAGATGTTTTGAGCTGTTCTGGAATAGTTTAAACTCTTCCCGCTGTACATTTTCCAACGATGTTAAACCATCCAAACCTCCGCATCTATTCTCGTTGTGCATTCTCCAAAGACGTTAAAACATCTAAGTCATCATATATGTTCCTGTTGTGCATTCTCCAGCAGTGTTTAAACACTCTAATCTCTCTGTGGTTCTTGTGTTGGTTTCATTTGTAACAAGCTTGATGCATATGATACGTATACTCCAGCTTGAGGGGGAGTGTTAGAATCCATAAGATATTGTTAGAATCCCTAAGATATTGTTAAAATCATAATTATAATCATCCAAAGATATGATTATGATTCCACATAGCTCTAAAATATTGTTACATAATCATTGAGATATGATTATGTAATCCTAATGATTATTAGTATATATAGTTTCTTTATTTAACTTGATGAAATGCCTATATAAAAATATATCTCTTGTAATTTTAAGTATTCAGAAATATAAAATCGTTTTATTCCTTTACAATAGGCAAGGTCATGTTCTCAAAATGTTAGTTTTAACCTTGTATACTTTTATTTTCCCTTTGAGACGTAGGTTTGCTCTACAAAATTTTTTGATACTCTTGTTAATAATATGTAAACATTCTTTATCCCATCCAATCAGGTGGAACTGATTTTTTAAGGGTATATATGTAAGTGTAATACAACTACATCTTTATTTATCCAAGGGATAAAATGCTAGGTTCCCTAAAATAAATTTAGTAAACCACTTACCACTCTGAAGCCTAAAGCATACTCTCACAGTTTTGTTGTAAACAGAAGGAAAAAAAACTTAAAACTTTGGAAAAAAATCTATTACAATAGGAAACGCACACCAAGTAGCATTTATCCTACAAAAGCGTTCAGACAAAACCCAATACCTTCACAACTACAAATGCTCTCCCCACATAGATAGAGTTATCACTATGCCGGCACAATATAACAACTAACAAACATTATTGCATTCAACAAACAACTGAAACGAAAAAGATTCCAAAATAATATTACAAACAGAAATCCCGTGTCTTGGTTGTCAGCTATGAGTTGCGGGGGAGCACCATCTCACGTAAAAAGTGGAGGGGGTTGTTGCTACAGTTCAAGCACTGGAGAGAAATAACCATCATATTCATATGGGTCCATTCCATTTAGGAATTAGGATGACAATTATAATGAAGACTTGTCCTCGAAATCTTCAAATTTAGATCTTAAGACGATTTTTCCTTTGGCTCTAATTAAAATTTGGAAGGAGACTTTATTTGTTTATATTAGAAAACCAAAAACAATCTTCGGAATGACAGATTCCTATTAGGTAACTACTTTCCCAAAAGCTTAACTTATAGGTAAATAACCAGACAATGTTGTTAATCTCTAATTGGCCCCTCACGTGCGAGATCCGTTTTATCAACAAGTTTGTAGCCTAGATCGAGCAAAAATAGAGACATGAGATGGAAGCAAAAACAAAAATGCAACTGAAAATTCAAATGAAATCATATGAGGGGATTCGAACATAAGGCCTCTTGATCAATGTTGGCTTTGAAATCATGTTAAGTAATCACCAGAACCAAAAGTTTTAAAATAGGTGAGGGCATATTGACCATGAACAAATTCACAAAATCAGGATATAAGCCATTAAATATTGTACCTCATAATTGGTTCTCTAGGTATTCTCTTTGACTTTTGAGACTGATCACCAACCCATTGTCTTCTCCTCTCATGCCAAGCTATCTCAGCTGCATATACAAAATCCCCCACATTATTTCTGTGATGTAGTATAATCAAAACACTCTCATCAACAGAAACAATACAAGAAATATATATTGGTAGATGGATTTGTGATTTTCATATTTAGAGCTGAAATTGCCCATGGTACAAATATTCAATTAGGATACTCGTATAAAATCTTCTTTCTACCAAATCAAAGACTATCCTGACGACTTAATTACCAATTTCTAATAGCATATGACTGCTAGCCATTACAACCAATAAAGATTAATGCTCATGACAGGAATCGCAGATGTTAATCTTTAATTATTTTAAAAAGCAACCCACCATGATTAACAAAGATCACTTTCTCAGTTGAACTGTCTTTGCTAGAACCACTGGAAATCTCTGAATGTTGATTTTCATGAGAATTGGAATTACTACCATTGTTATCCATTGTCTTCAAATTGAGCAACATTCACCTTCTAGACTAAGGCACTGTACAAAATGTACAGAAGGAAACCATCTGAGAGACAGCTCATAAACCTCATAAGGAAACAATAAAGAATTTAAAAATGACTGCATCAGTTAAGGCCTAAAAAGGAGTATCTCATGCAAACAGACGAAACACGTTTTTAAGTGAGCTATTAGTGGAGATCAGACAAAATTATGTCCCAAGTGACAAATATTTATGGTCTCAAATTCATCGTTCACTCTAGATATCAATCATAAGAACTTCAGTGCTAAAGGCATATACTTTACCTCATTCAGAACTGAATTTGGAAAGAAGTGCAAGCCAAATTTTGGGGATATAATCTCCTTGAAAGGATACCCACAGACTACGATCAATTGTTCTGAAGACAGGACCAGTAATTTTTTAGCAAGATTAGTACGGAGGTTTTCTGACTAGAAGTAAGGTGTTGTCCTCAAGAGAGATTATTATATATCTTGATCAGCTAAAGTTTGTTTTCATTTGTAATATGCTTATTTCTAGATCATCTGGTTATACATATTCTTCATAAGTGAATTCTACACCTTTATAAAATAAGTCAATGCCAAGAATTTTCTGCCCCTACAATACTATCTCGAGCCACTAAAGGAAAGAAATATGGAATATACTATCTCAAGAGCAAAACTACCTTACAACAGATATATATTACAATGATTATACGCTTTTCATTACCAGCCAATTCCCACATTCTCCATTATACTTATGAAAATATTCCTAAACTTCGGATGTGTAACGAAAGTTGGGTAGTTAAAAAAAAAATTGGAAAGTGCAACATAAACTTGCGGCCACTAACAGAAATGTTATTACCATTGTAGCATACAACAGTTGTAAGATAGTTTCACCCTATCCCAAGATCCTCAAAACTCCACTTTATCAAACTAAATTAACAAATAACATTGCGCAGAAACCCAATCTTTAGTTTCTACAAACATATATTCAAATAAAGCATTATTAACAAGCTGGTACCAACTACACAAAGAAAACATACCTCAAGGCTCAAATCAAAAAATTTATAAATAATCTTCGAGTTATCAGAAATTAGTTAAGCTCATTTAATATTTGAGACCACTTATTCTACATCTAGGCACTGATCTCAAACCAGAGTTCACATGTTTGTTAACTCCTATTGCAACAATCTACTATCTCTGATGTGCGTGCCTCAATGTTGTCAAAAGCCCAAAAAGCACGAAAGCACGCTTAAGCGTAGAAAAAAGCTCAGGCACACCAATGGGACATTTTTCAATCGAAGCTAGGCGCTATCATTGAGGCGCATAGGAGGCGCTAAAAGCTCAGGCACAAGCATAACTCCAATTGAATCAAAATTGACAATTCTTGTTCAAAAAACCATAATCTAGCCCATTTTGAAAGCCCAAAATCAATTTTGAAAAGTTGGTCATTTAATTAGGTGGCAATTGGCTAATAGTCATTCACTGAATCCTCATGTTGGATTTTGTCTTTTCAGTTTATAGGTTGGTGAAGTGAGATTTTGTCTAAAGTCTAATCTATTTTTTTTTATAACTATTACTAGTTTATATTCTCAATCAATTTCAACTTGGAAGTGAATTTATTGAAATTTTTACTTTACATGGTCATTGAAATATATAGAGAATAAAAACTATCTGACTTCAATTGAAAAAAAGGTTTCTTGTGTCTCGGGTGCTTCGGGGGTGCGCCTCAAGCACGTAGGCTCAGCAAAGCTCCAGCAGGTCCTTGTGTCCTGGCGTGCCTCAAGCTTCTGACAACACTGGTGTGCCTATACCAGATTCCACTCATAAAACTTCATTTGAGGTATTCGTATCCCCTAAAGACTTCACATAAATACATCGATTTCTCACGTTACCGAACAACCCAACTGATTACACATAGGCAAAACCAACTAGAGCAACTGTTACCAACACATGGGTATAACTCATCCTAAAAATCCAGCTTGTAATACTCATATTCTCATTTATGTGATTCTATTTAACCCATGTGACAATTTGCATCCGATCTCTACAGCGGCATATCATTCCTAGCTAGATGGCTTTGTGGATTCCCTTTTTGGATAGTAGCCCTCCCCAGGTCAACAACGGTCACGAAGCCATACCCAATGATCCCATACTCCACATGGTGCGTCAATCCATATTCGGAGTGGTGTTTAGTCTGATATCAATTGTTACAAGTAAATAAAGTAGCCTATAAGCTTATATTATCATTTCTTTGATATTATTTACATGGACCCTAACAGCAACCGACCATTTTTCAAAGGATTCGCCAAAAAAAATGAAGATCAAAATAACAAAATACCATTCAATAAGAGAACCCATATAAAAAATAAAAATAAAATCATTTGCCATAAAAATGGAACCAGATGGGCATGGGAAACATACCCTTCGCTTCCTTCGAACCTTGTTGCGAAATTGGGAGAAAATGAACCAAGTTGGACGCCAAAAATTATACGAAAAAAGTCGAAGATTCTTTGTTTAGTAGTGTAGGTATATATATATATATATATGAGGAATTCAACCTTTAAAGATATGGTCTTTGAAGATTGAAGAATTTGGATTATGATTAACGCAAAAGTAAGGAAGATTCTTGAGCTTCACAGAGATTCGGAGGCACTCCGATGATCCGACGACCCATAAACTGACCCTACTCACTTTTATCGGTTGGAAAAGCTATACGTATATTTTTTTAACCTTATTTTATAAAATAAATAAATAATTAAAAATCTCCCACATAAATTATCTCATTTAATTAGTTTTTTTTTCATGGGCTATTTACACTCTAATTTCTACTTTAAAAACTTATTTATTTTGGACACTCATTATCAAAATTTGAATATAAAAATTTTACGCTCAACACTCTTCACAATTCCAATCATAACCCTATTTGAAGTTACAAATATAACCCCATTTTTTTCCTCTTACTTGGAGAAAATGAGTTTGGGTAAATCTTACAACTAAATGGAGTTCTTAAATTAAAGCATATTTCAATTCATGCTTAGAAGATTTTCATGGACAGAGAGAGGTCGATAAATACAGTGGAAAGAGTTTTCTAATAATAGAATATCAATGTGAGTTCTCATCACAAACACCCTAAATCATCAAATTCTTTAAGAACTTAAGCTTATATCAATCACTATTAAAAAAAAAAAAATGGGTAATGTAGCGAGTTTGCAGGATCTTAATTCGAAAAAGTTGAGAATTTGTTGATTTCGGATAAAAAATTAGGGGTGACAATTTGGGTCAGGATTCGTTTATTCGTTCGATTGGTCAATTCGATTCGATTCGTTTATTAAACGAATCGAATACGAATTTAAGCTTATTGATTCGTTTATTCGTTTATGATTCGTTTTATTATTTTTATTTACTAGTTCTTGTTAATTTTCAATTAGATTCGAGAAATTATAGCTAATTATCATAGAAAAAGTAATATTTTCGATATTTGGTGAGATATTTTTAGTAAATATATTAATTATATATTTCATAAGTATAATTTATGAAGAATTAATGTAAATCAAGTGTGGTAAATTATTTTATTAAATAATACCATTGACTAAATGAATAAACGAATATTCGTATTCGATTCGTTTAATAAACGAATCGAATACGAATCCTGATATTAGGATTCGTTTAATAAACGAATCGAATACGAATTCATCACATTTTGATTCGATTCGTTTATGATTCAATATAAATTCGATTCGTTGATTCGTTTTGCCACCCCTATAAAGAATATAAAAAAAAAAATTGGTGTTGTGAAATTAAATGAGAGATTTGAAGGGTAAAATAATCTCTTAACATGCTTTTGTTTTCGAAGGTTAGGGTAATGTGTCTATATCTGTAATTTTATTTAAGGTTATTTATGTAATAAAATATTTTATAAAAAAAAAAATTAAATTAAAGTGTATATAGCCCCACCCTTTTAAAAAAAAAAAAAAATAACTCCAATATTATAAATAAAAATTTATATTTCTCATCACTTTTAATAAAATAAAATAAAATAAAATAAAAACCATCCTTCTTAACTTATTTACTTTTTCATCCTAAGATTTTATGTTTTATGAATCTTTAGTTATTTTTATTACTTTTTAATCATTTTTTTTTTGCTAATAAAGGGTTTGACTTAATTTTTTTCCATTTTACCTTTATAAAGCTGGAAAAATAATATTTTAATTTCCTATTCGCATCAACATTAACTTCCTTTTTTTCTTTTAAAAAAGTGTGTAACCCTAAATATATTTTAACCTCTTATCTTCACTTTGAGTTAGTGTTCTAAAATGCGCCTAGGCGGTGTGTATAGGTACGGCGGCCTATGACCGTCGCGCCTGGCCCCAAATCGTTAGGGCCAGGCGCTCACCGAAATCCGATAAATTTTCGCAGGCAAATTCGTTGATACAGAATTCGAAATTAATTGCTTTTTCCGGTCGAATTTCACACCCCAAACTTAACTCTAACCTTAATTTTATAAAATTAACTCTCTAACTCATTAATTTGAAAAAAAAAATCTCAATTTAGAGTATAAACCATAATTTCAAAAAACTCTATTTTTTTTTTCCATTTTTTTTTAGTTTCTCATCAAATTGACCATTTATAAATATTACTCATTACTCAAATAATATTTCTCTATGATTAATTTCTCCAAATCATACCAAATCTTAACCTAATTATAGAAATTCTCAATTTCTGATTAACCGTTTAAGCCCTGACTAAGCGCTAGGCGCTAAGTCGCCGCCCGACTAGCGCCTAGCGCGTTTTAGAACACTGCTTTGAGTACTGCGTTTTGAAAGCATTTATTTTTATTTTAAATATACACTAAATATTAATTCATTTTTGGTTTTTTTGTGTGCTTATAAGATCACTTATAGTCACATTGTGACTGTACATAAATAAATACACACTCAGACACACACCTAATTGATAGTCATTTTATGAGTATAGGTAAAAAAAATACAGTCACAATATGACTAAGATCACAAATGTGCCTAAGAGTCTGTAATATGACTAAAGGTTGATAATGTGGCTTAGATAACTAATGTGACTGAGGGTTGATAATATGTCTGAGGTCACAACTGTCACTGTGTTTAATGTAATTGAGGGTCTGTAATGTGATTGGAGTAACTAATTGAATGAGATCACAAATATGACTAATGATAAGTAATATAACTGATGTTACAATTGTAACTAGGGGTGGGCGCGGTTCGGTTTGGTTCGGTTTTTGCTAAAAACCGAACCAAACCATATTTTACGGTTCGGATTTTTTACCTCTCAAACCAAACCATTTAATAACGGTTTGGTTCGGATTGAAAATTTTTAAACCAGCGGTTTACGGATTGGTTCGGTTCGGTTTACGGATTATTATATTTAAAACAAATTTTCATCCACTTAAGTGAAGAAAAAAAAAAAGAAAAAAAATAGTATATCCAACGAATAGTATGAAGTGCTAGGGTGTAAGCTGTGACTCCAGGGAACACATGCAATCCATTAAGGATTGAAAAATGAGGCACAATTAATTCTTGTATTTTTAAAAATTACCTTGAATAATGATGCTACCATAATTCTAATTAAGAGACAAATCCAACATCTTACTTTCAAGAATAATAATGCTACCATAAATAAAAAATTTAAGAATAAAAGTATTAACAAATAATTGAAGAATAAAAGTATTAACAAATAAATATATTAACAATAAATTTAAGAATAAAAGTATTAACATACTAATAAAAAGAAAACATAGAATAAAATTAAAAGAAAAATACATTTTTTTTTATAAAAATATATAATTTTTTTAATTATACGGTTCGGTTCGGTTTAACAGGTGCGGTTCGGATTAGCTCCTGAACCGAACCGTAAACCGTTTGGGGTGGGCCAATCCGAACCACAAACCGAACCGTTAGGAAAAAAACCGTAAATTCGGTCCGGTTGGTTCGGTTTGCGGTTTGGTTCGGTTCGGTCGGTTTTTTTGCCCACCCCTAATTGTAACTGTGTTAAATATGATTGAAGTTTGACAATGTGACTGAGGTTATAAATGTGACTGAGACACAACCACGATTAAATTGCTAATCACCTAACTGATAGTCATATTGTGAGTAAAAATATGACTATGACTCGGTTCTTTGTGACTTAAGTAAAATTTTATTGTGACTGTACTCAATGTGACTGATATAACTAATGTGACTGAAGGTAAACAATGTGACTGAGGCATACATAATGCAACTTTTAGTCACCAAAATGACTAAGATAAAAATGTGATTATAACGAAGATCAATGTGAAGTACGTACAACACAACAACTTTGGAGCTAATTTCAACCTTAAGTAAATCTAAATTTGATAGAGATTTGTTGATGAAAGTTGTAGGTATGAATATTAATTAAATGTTTATTTTTATAAATTTTGATTTGGACTTCGAATGAAAGAGATATGAGTGTTTGAAAATAGTTAATTTGAAATTATTATTCTCTTAAAAATTGAAGGGTCAGTTTTTTACCAATTTTTTCCATCGAAATATATCGACAATGAGTTTTGTTTTAAAGCTTAGGATTTGTAAATCGATAAATTTTTAATATTTTCATGAAACACTTTATATTTTGGGAGATATTTATTTTTAAGTAAATTGGGAAAAAAATAAAACAATTTCTTTATTATTTTTTTTAAAAAAAAAAAACCACACACACCCCCGCATCACGTGTGTGGTGTGTTTTAATTCTTTTTTTGAATTTTTTTTTTTAAGTTTCTTTCCCCTTTTAATAATATTACACTTATAGAAATAAATGTAAATTTTTAATTTTAACTAGGATTAAATACTAAAAATTCTATTTGAACATGATCTTTTTTTAATAAAAGCCATATTATAAATAACCCACATCAAATTTTCTATCATAAAAATACCAGGAAGGGAGAAAATGCATATGAAAACCTAAGACAATGATAGATTTAGAAAATCAAATGAGAATCTATCTAATCAATTTAATTTTTATTGATGGTGGTTTTTCAACCACGGGGAAGTTCAAGTACCGAGGAGGGGTGGAGTGGAGACTACAGTCAAAAGTGGATAACAAAAGCCCAAAGGCTCAGAGTGAGATGGGTCAAGCAGAGAGACCCTATCGCATAGCAAATGAGTTCTCCCGAGAGAAGAGCCCAATGAGGAGGAAGCGAGTGATGATACCGGCCCTATCTGGTTAAAGAGTTGGACAGAGCTTTGAGGAGTGTCATCCACCTTGGGAACTTGAACTGACAATGTGACTGCAGGTCGACCTGTGTTGTGGTCATATAATGTATGCTCTAAGTGAGGACATGGGCTTCTAGAGCTCTAGTTCATATGACATATGTCATATCTAGGAGTTTGGGCATCTAAAAGGCTAATAATGACAGAAGTTGATCGACGGCTCTCATTCGAGGAAGACTCTGCCATCTATTTGATGAACATTAAAAAGTGTACATCTAATAAAAGAGAAATTAATCATTTTACACTTATAATTACATTAATCCCCTTAATTTAGCACATTTGTAAAATAATAATTAAATTTATGTTTTATATATTTTTATTGTGATTTTTATTTCTTATGTAGGTCAAATATACCTTGGATGCATAACTAGAAAAATGGCCGTGACATTTGCATTTTGGAGGCCGGAAACTTGAAAGGGCATTCTAACAGTGTTCAATTTCGAAAATTTCAACTTTGCGTAATTTTCTTAATTTGGCCATAATTTTTAACTCTGATATCAGATTGATGCGATTTTAGTTCCAGATGAAAGAAGACTCAAATATCTACAACTTTGTTGTTTAAAAGAATTTCTAGTTCTGAGGTTTTCAATGTCGAAATTGGTGAATACATCAATGTGTGTTGCATGTAATTTTAATTATTAGAAAATAAAGTAAAAAATTAAAAATTAAAAAAGTTAAAAAAGTTAAAAAAAAAGTTGAAATGTCATAATCTACTTTAGGTGGATTGTGATCATGTTTGCAAAATTATCAACAAAAATTTAAAAAAAAGGAAAAAGAAAAAATTAAATTAGTAAAAGTTTGTTGTTTATATTTGATTTGGAAAGTTGTAATTAATAATTGAGAGATGAACATTTCTACTATAAATAGAGGTGCTCGCCTCTCATTTTTATTATGCTTTCTTTCAAAGTTCTATTGTAAAATTTGAGAGAGAGCGTCTTGTGTGTTTAATTTTTAAGCTTTTTTGTAATTTCTTTTTCTTTCGGTAATAAAATTATGCATGTTTTTCTTCAAATCATAAGTATCTAATTTCATCATGCTATGGTAAAGAGTGAAGCTCTTAATATGAGAATATAGATTAATATTCTTTATATTGTAATATACAAATTGTAATATGAATAAGTAATTTAAATTTGGATTAATTATTGACAAACTTTGTTACCGCATTTATGACTGGTTTTATTTATTTGGCATAATTGAGTACCTAACTGGACTTGTTATAGACAAATGTTATCACCGCCTTTATGGTTGGTTTTATTTTGTCATAATTAATTTCTGAAGTAAATTAAATAGGTAATAATGACAATTTTTATATTATAAAAAGTAAGATTTCTCTATATTTGAAATATTAAGAGTGGATCTCCTAGCCCCAGCATTTTAATTTATTGTTGCAATTCAATTTCAATTTTTCATCACTTCAAATAAATCCAACATTTTTATTTCACTCGAATTGTTATTTTGTTTTACAAAATTTTATTCCTTGTGGATCGACCCCGGACTTACCGGGTTATTTTATTACTTCGACACTATTGTACTTGGGAATAAAGAACTACTTTTTGAGTGTGTCACTATTCATAGGATGAAGCAGTAT